>QXVZ01022122.1:5253-99743 GCA_008931825.1 Phallusia fumigata | reverse complement strand
TGATGACGTCACAGTGACGTCATAATGTGTGTGACGTATCCGGCCCATGACGTACTTCAATATATATAAAGGTCATTGGGGTATTTGCATAGGCGAAGGAGTTATTGCGTTTGGTCAAGAAAGTACACCAGACCCGTAATAAACATATATTGCGCAGGCTCTAAGACTTTACATGAAGTTTTTATCGTGTATGGCTGTAAATTTTAAAAGATTGCCGCTTATCTTGTAATGGCTTTTGCATTTCGAAACATTTTGTTGATATGCAATGGCACGGTAAACCTTTAGTCTACAGCGTAATACACGCTTAAGTTTAACATTTTCTGTATTTGTTTGTAGTTGTTACGTTCATACCTGGTTATTAATTGCTGAATGCTTGGTAGATTGATATTGGCCAGTCGACAAATTGTATCAAGTTTATGTTCTTTTAAAATCTGCTACAAAGCATGTGCTGCCAGTGAGTGGCAGTTGTGGTTGTCCTCATCTGTTTCCACAAATAAATATTCTGGCTTTGCACTACAATCGATCACAAGTTTTAATTCTGAAGCAGCAGCTATGCCGCAGAAGTCAATAGTGTAAGTGCTGTCATAATAAGCTTTGTTTACTTTGTGCAAAAGTCCAACCTGTAAATTTGACATCTTTAAATTTTTTATGAAATGCCTTACTTAAACCACTTATAAATACTTTTATTCATTTTGTGTGTTGATATTTGTTATTTTGAAGATGATTTGTGACAGTCATGTCACGTTTTTTGATTGTTTGATGTTGTAGAGCATTTTTTGCCTCGAAAGCTGGCAAGGGTAGAAAAAAGGCTGTACAATCTCCAAAAAAAGTAGATGTTGACAAGACAGAAGAATCACCTATCAAACCCACTACCAAGAAAAAGCGGGCAGTGATATCTGACTCCTCTGAGGATGAATCCCCATCCACTGATGTTGCTTCAGCACAGCCAGAAAAAGTTATCACTTCTAAAATGCAATCTCAAAAAGAAAATACCTCAGAAAGTGATGTATGTGTGTGAATGTAAATGCTGTGCTAAATCTTGCAACCTGCAGTATGGACACAGCACGGTATTCTTTTTAAATTGTTTTTGCTTTCAGTCTGTGGAGATAACCAATCGGCCAAGGGACGTGACTGTAACACCAAATGGATCAGTAAAACGTAAAACAGGTATAGAATGCCTACTGGTATATATTTAAAATGACATATTTAGGTTATTGCGGATTTTACTAAAAATGGTAATAATCCATTTTGTTAGTACGATGCTCGTTCCAGTTTTACTTGTCTGATGATAAAATTAACCTTTTTTGGCCAATAGTGTAAAAAATTATATTTTTAAATTGTGTTTGTTTGTTTGACAGCAAGAAAAATTGCCCCTCCAGCCAAAAAGAAGAAATTGTTTTCTGAATGTAATGGTGCTGCAGACGCAGAAAAGGTGGATTTTTCTAAAAAGGGTTGTTTTTGCATGTGTTTTTGCATAAACATTGAATAAACTACCAGAATATATACTTTTGCAGCTACTTTGTAGGTTCATAATCGTACTTGTAGGTTCATAATCATTTCACTGACAGTAGTATATTCTGTTTAGGGATACAAATAGATGTGTGTATATATGCATTATAGGAAATCAAAGAAAATCCTAAATCTCCAGAAGCAATGGATATTGACAGTAATGATAACAAAACTTCAAAGCAATTTAGCAAGTCCACAACCAAGTTGTCTCCTGCAAAAACATCTCCAAAAAAGTCTCCAAAAAAACTTCAAGCAGGCATGTCAAAACCCTCAAAATCACCAAAAACTGGAAAAAGTGCTACTGAAACTGACCCCAAAGAAGTAAAAACGAAATCTTCACCGAAAAAGACACCAGTCAAAAAATCTCCTTCAACCAAGTTGGTTAAACCCAAATCACCGAAAAAAAGTGATTCAGAATCTGATGGAGATTCCAAAAAAGTTACAGGGGCTTCACCAAAAAAATCTTCAGCCAAAAAGTAAGAAAAAATCACAAAACTACCTGACAAAGATGAAGCAGAACGATGTGTTTTGTTTAGTCATGTTTAACAACAATATAAATCAATACCAATTAATATTGTAGCATTTAAACATGTCATCTGCAGAGTAAATCCATTCTTTCAACCCAAGTCAAGCAAAACAGAAGAAAATAAATCCAAGGATAACAATGACTACGACCCAGGAGTAAAAAACTATGACCCCATAAAAGACGCATGTTGGAAACATGGCCAAAAGTAAGTTTTTTGATTAAGATAAATGGTACAAAAAGTGTATTGTTGGCCCATTAAGGGTGTTAATTGAAGTGCTTAACGGATCATAAAGTTTATGATCTTGACTTTATGTTATCAAACCTTTTTTCTTTTTATACAGAATCCCATACCTAGCTTTGGCCAAAACTTTTAGCCTTATTGAAGAAACTTCAGGAAGGTTAGTAGTTATTTTACAAAATCTGCAAAAAAAATTTTTTGACAACAAAAATGCAAACTTTTTTACCAGGTTGAGGACCATAGAAATCCTGTGCAATTTTCTAAGAAGTGTCATCGCTTTGTCACCAGATGAACTTGTTACTTGTGTGTACTTGAGTTTAAACAAGTTGGGTCCCGCTTATGAGGGGATGGAGCTTGGAATAGGTATTTTGAAGGTGTTATTTTAAAAGCATATATCTGAGTTACATTTGGTGTTGTAGAGTTAGATTCAGAGGGAGTCGGACTGTTATAAATACTAGGTGTCGGAGTCGGATTTTTTTTATCTGACTCCGACTCCAAAAGTCTAATATAATCTTTGTAGCTGATTTTTCATAATTAAGCAATATTGCTAAATTTTGTTTTTGAACAGGAAATTTAGCAAAGGCGTTGATTAAGTATTCGTTGAACCTGCACCAATAGTAAAACAAGCTTTGACATTAAAAAGTTTCTCTGCCCTTATTAATCAAATTTTTTGATCCTTAATTAGGTCTTGAAGTTTTGTACTTCTTTTTCTAGGTGAAAGTCTGTTGGTCAAAGCAGTTGCAGAGGCCACAGGAAGGAACATAGCAAAAATCAAAACAGATGCTGGCAACTGTGGTGACTTGGGAACAGTTGCAGAGGTAAAAACTACAGTTTAATCTGGGACACCACACTTTTATTTCCCCTATTTTGCCAGCTATTTAGGTGTCCAAGTTTTTAGCTTTTTAGTGAAATGCAAATGTTCCCTCATGTGATACATAGAGTTTTTTATGTATTTATCACTAAATGTTATGGTTTGGTTAATAATATGTGATCACCCCGGAAGTAATTTCTGTTGTGGGGATTTTTTTATTTTGTAACTTTATTTCTTTTGACATGTTTTTTTACAGAACAGCCGCAGCAACCAACGAATGATGTTTACTCCTGCCCCACTAACAGTAAACGGAGTGTTCAAAAAGCTGAAGCAAATTGCTGCAATTACCGGTGGTTCGGTAAGATGTCTTCGGTTAAAGCGTTTGTATTTGGGTTGCTTCCGAATATGTATATGGTTTGCTAAACAAAAGATGTTAGAAATTTATACATTTGAAAAAATTCCGTCTCGTTTTTTCGAAAAATTTGGTTTGTTTCAGAATTAAAACACATTGTAAAAGTATGTATATTTGTTGAAAAAAAATATTTGCTATACTGGATGAACCACTTTTTGGGATTTTGTACATTAAACTTGTGTTACAGTCAATGAACCAGAAAGTGGAATTGGTTAAAAGTTTGATTGTGGCCTGCAGAGAATGTGAAGCAAGATATCTTATCAGGTATGCAGATTGGTACCTGGTCATGTACTTCTTAGTGTGTTGGTTTAAAACCTTATTTTAGGTCTCTGGGTGGAAAACTGCGCATTGGTCTTGCTGAACAATCAGTGCTCGTTGCTATCGGCAATGCTGCTTATCTTACCCCTCCTGGCCAAGGTAAACAATCACTTATTTCATTTTATTTACTCAACTTATTTTGCCAGTTCTTTTCCATTAAGTCAGTTGTCTAAAAAAAATTTTTTTTGCAAGAATATCCTCCGTCTGTGATAAATGCAGGACAAGGAATGTCCACTGAAACCCTCAAGTCAAAAATGGATGAGAAGTCATTAACTGTAAAAACTACATACTGGTAAGATACAAGAACACATATTTAATTTTCACAAACTATTTAAAAAATACATATTTCCTTTTATATTTGACCAAAGTTTTCGCTACTGACACTCAAAAATAACCTTAAAAATATCTAGACTTGTTTGATCCATACAGGGACAGAAACTCTTATCACAGAAAATTAACAGTTAACTTTCCTCAGAAAAGGCAATCCACTTCATATCTGTTTCAGGCAAATTTACTTTCGTTTCTAATTGTTTAAATGTTTATTTGTGTAACTCTTAGTGAGCTTCCAAACTATGATGTCATCATTGCAAACTTGTTAGAATTTGGTTTGGATGAACTTCCCAAGCGGTGCAAACTCACTCCAGGTAAACATTACTCTTTTGAGTAAAACAGTTTATTTTGCATATATCTGTGTATCAATTACTTTCGAGTTTGTATATAGTCTGTAGAATTTGAAAGTTGGTGTTTTTAGAGTAGTTTTAATTCTTATTGCATAGAATAAAATGTTTCCTTTTTTTCATTGTTAGGAATTCCACTAAAACCCATGCTTGCTCATCCAACGAAGGGAGTTTCGGAAGTGTTGAGCAGATTTGAGAAAAGTGCTTTTACATGTGAATTTAAGTATGATGGTGAACGTGCCCAGATCCACGTGCTCGAAAGTGGCGAAGTGAGTTTGAATCAGTGTCGGACAAAACTAGCTGCAATCAGTTGTTTGTTAACCTAGTGCCTACTGTTAAATAGGATATGCATTATTGTAAATTTCGTTAAATATGTGCATTATTTTAAATCTTCATGGAATCTGCGAATGGTTACACCCTGGCAAAAACTATTCCAGGCCTGAATAGCCCAAGAAACAAAAAAAAATTTTCGTTTACACTGTGTGTCCGTAGGTAAAAATTTACAGCAGAAACCAAGAAGACAACACAAGCAAATATCCAGACATTGTTGGAAGAATACCTAATGTAAGTGAATAAATTAGTTGTTAAGCCATAATATAATATTTTTGCCCTAACGCATTTGTGATGACAGGCGCTTGGTGATGACGTCAAATCATGCGTCATCGATTCCGAAGCGGTTGCCTGGGATCCGGAAAAGAAAAGGATCCTGCCGTTTCAGGTGTGTTTCTCAGTTACTTTTGGTTTTTAGAAATATGGGACTCTATTAAATGCACAATGAGTTTGAATGTGACACATTAGTGCTTTAAAACGGTGTAAAACAACTTTTGATAAATTCTGTTAGGTCCTCACGACTCGGAAACGGAAGGACGCTGAGGTTTCAACTATAAAAGTCCACGTCTGTATTTATGCATTCGATCTTCTATACATCAATGGCGAGGTATTGTTAATTGCAATCACAATTTTCTGTTTTTAAACTAGGAATGTTTGAAAATCTCGATTCCCGAGAAACTCACTCCAGAAGTAACTTGTTATTTTCCGTGTGTGCTTATCTAATAATTAGAACTTGCTGAATGCGAAGAAAACTTGGCAACCTGCAACTAACACTTGGTTTTACTTAATTCAGTCGTTGGTTCGCGAACCATTTCGCAAACGGAGACAACTTCTCCACGAACATTTGAAAGAGTGCGAGGGCCAGCTTGTATTCGCTACTCACCGAGACACGAGCGACACCGAAGAAATTGCTGAGTTTCTAGAAGAATCAGTTCAAGGTTTATACCCCTTTGCACAATTGTGCAGGACTTGATGTGATGTTGTTATTTGTTTAGGAAGTTGTGAAGGTCTGATGGTGAAGACACTCGATGTTGATGCGACTTACGAAATCGCGAAACGATCTCACAACTGGCTGAAAGTAAAAAAGGTGATCCAGTGATCTTTTTGGTAACGTCTGTTCCCCTCGAAAATGATACTTCGAAACAGTCAAAATAAGTTCAACATTTACCTATACCTGATTTCCACGTTGTATTAAAAAATAACGCCTTTGGGGAGGTTCGACTTGCTTACGAGGGACAGGTTATAAATCAGTAAAGATGCATAGTGTCAAAGTTTTTAATAATTGACACAACAAAACGTGGGCCTAATACTGCCTAAAAAATCCGAAAGTGCAAAAGGAAATGCTTTTTGCCATTTTGTCCAATTTTCTGTACCCCACTGTCCCCACTACCTACACGTGGTTCGAAAAAACCCATCTTGCATTTGTTTTTCATTCTTCTGTGAATTTTAAAACCTCATTATATGTGTTTGTGGCCAGGACTACCTGGAAGGCATGGGCGATACGTTGGACCTTGTGGTAATCGGAGGATACAAGGGAAAAGGCAGGAGGGTCGGAACATACGGAGGATTCCTTCTGGCGTGTTACGACGAAGAAAGCGAGGAATACCAGAGCATTTGTAAGGTAAGTAAGAGCAAGGGCAAATCCAACCAACGAAAGCCTATTTTCTTGAATTGACGTTTTGTTACTGACGACCGCCCTTTGATGCACAACGTTAATGCTGTTGGACCAGTTACCTGGACGATTTTTTTAATTTTTAGTGGTAAATTCTAGAGAAACGGAAGAACAGGTGCAGTAAAATTACCTTAACATCACGAGTGTTTCAGTGGGCAATTCTGTTGTCCATTGCATGGTGAAGGGGTAATTTAAAAGCTTGAACATCGGTGCTAGACAACTTGCAGTAATTTTGTTGCAGTGAATGTCTACGTAACTATTTTGTTCGTATCTGGACAATACAAAAACTTGAAGCAACTAATGTTCCTGACATATCCAGCAAACAAATCCCTGCAAATTTGCTTTTTCTTAGAGAATTTTGAAAAAAACGGGGAGTAACAATAAAGCAGTATGCTTAAACCGCGATAAGCTTTTTCATGCAAATATAGCATACAGTTACCGATCTTTTTGCCAATGGCTTTCAGTCATTTTCTCGGTATAAAGCTTGGACTGTTGTTACGTAACAATATAATCGCCGTTTTCACGCGAGCTATCGCCTACGACCATACCACGTTGAGAACACCCCATCTCGTCCGATCTGGGAAGTTAAGCAACGTCGGGCNCGATAAGCTTTTTCATGCAAATATAGCATACAGTTACCGATCTTTTTGCCAATGGCTTTCAGTCATTTTCTCGGTATAAAGCTTGGACTGTTGTTACGTAACAATATAATCGCCGTTTTCACGCGAGCTATCGCCTACGACCATACCACGTTGAGAACACCCCATCTCGTCCGATCTGGGAAGTTAAGCAACGTCGGGCCCGGTCAGTACTTGGATGGGTGACCGCCTGGGAATACCGGGTGTCGTAAGCTTTTGATTTTTCTATTTTCACCTTAGTATTTTTGCTCAAACTGGTTTCTTGTTAAATAACTATGATTAGCACAAGTAAGTGTAACACACCTTGAATTTGGTCCTTCATTGTTGTTTTTTTGGTTCTTCTGTAAAGTTACTGCTATTTCCATGCATTCTTTTGGATATTTTACATCTCGTTGTCATAAATGTCGTTGGAACAACATTTTGCTCTTTTTGTTCGTTGATTGAAACCGTACAGGTAATAAAACGTACATTCCAAATTTAAGTTCATTCTGGGCACGGTGTTTAATTCCTTCAGCCATTTAAATTTTTGGTAAAGTACACTGCTAGGAATTTGACGTTGTCCTATTTGCGATGTGAGGCAAAGGGCAAAACACAGTTTGCACAAATCAAAGCATATGTAATAGCTGTGGAATTTCTACTTGCAGATTGGAACCGGATTTTCGGACCAGGGTTTGACGGACCACACCAACTTTTTCCAAGAACATCTTATTGATAAACCGAAGTCCTATTACAGGTGAACTGGGTCATTGCCTAATACAAAATAAATTTACATAAACCTGTGATCAATGGAGTGCCTGAAATTTGTTTTTGGTTACAGAATGCAAAATTTGTTGCCGTACAGTTTGGGTTGTGTCAACTTTCATTTCAACGCACACATTTTTGCTTATGTTTTAAGAGTAGATGCTAAAATCAAAAGTGTTGTTGGAAAAGATGTAACCGAACCAACCAATTGGTAGAGGTGCTACCTTATGCCCTGTGCTGCGTCTGTGCTGTAAATTTAGAAGCTTATGTAGGTTATAGTAGCTTACGACAAACCAAATAGCGAAATATCATGTCATATGTGTGCGCGATACGTTTGCTGCTGCCAAAAAAACGTTTACCAGCACGTAATACAAGCATGAGATGCTCAGCCATTTGTCTCACCCTAACCACATAACATTTGGTAAACATCACATGTACGCCCTGTGTTGGTTTCAAATGACTAGTTTCTGACCTGTGTCCAGTCATTGCATAAAAGCATTGTTTTCTGGCATTTTTGCGCACGTACAGCAAGCTCAGGTTGGGTGTTTTTGTAACCAGCGTGACGTTTTAAACGTCAAGCAATCGTTTGTACAAGATCCGTTACGTCATTACAGAACATCGGTATACGTGTAAATAAAAAGCTGGTTAGCTTTAAGAATTGTTAAAAGTCCTCTTTATCGTACTTATCGTATTTGTAAAAATATTCAAAACTGTTCTTAAGGTCCTTTCCCAACTGAACTCACGATTGATTTATCACAAATTTGTGTCTGCTGTGTTGTGGCATCCCAAAATTTCGTTTCGTGTAGAAATTTTAAATTTTGTTCTTTTTCAAAAAAATACCGGCGGACACTTTTACATCGGCAAAAGTTGTCAAAAACGCAGCTCCAAAATCCACGAACGGATTCATGGTGATGTCATCGATTTCCGAGTGCACCGACTAACCTCAGTTAAAAAAATAACACAGTGCGTTTCAGAGGATGTCACCAAAAGTTGTTGACATGCAATTTGTGACACAGAGCAACCTTCGATGCAGCAACGTTAACCTGAACATAATATTTGTTTGCCTGCTTAGGACACGACCGCAATGACCTTGCTGGTTTGAAACACGCTGTGACACAAATAGCGTTCGTGCCCCAGTTCGCATGCAAACATTTATTTACATCGCGAAAAGCGAAAACGGTATCATCGTGTGTGACTTATGGCTCCCGCTTAACTTGTGTTTTATGCCAGGGGAAAATTTATCCCTTATTTTTGTTTGAAAAATATTTACTCTTATGTGATATTATCGATCAGCGTGCTGATTATTTCGATAATTAAACCATCGCGGCTAAAAAGAGCCATCGCTCTTTGGTCGATGCGAAATGGTAAATCGGGGACTTGCTCATTGTAACGTTTGTAAAAAAAACGTTTGTTTACATTCTGCTTTATAAAATTAACTCCAAGGTCACTAATAATTGTAGTTAAGGTTATTTCGCCCCGGTTATTTTTAGTAGACACAGTTGTATTTTTAAAACTGCCGTTTTCATGCAATCGATTTTTTTTAAAATTGGTTGGTTCCTTTTTTACCTAGAGCCTGTTTTCATACCCTACAGTACTCTACAATACTGTTCCAACGTCGCAACATTGCCGTACACGCATGTATTGTCAAAACAAGTAAAAAAGATGTTGTTTTTGGTAGAATAACCGGTAGTGAAGCTGATCACTGGTTCGAACCTGTACAAGTGTGGGAAGTGAAGGCAGCCGATCTGTCCGTATCTCCAGTTTACGCCGCCGCGAGTGGAATAGTAAGTATAAGATTATGTTCTTGCGTAAGAAGATAATTTAATACAAAAACATACATTTTGACAAGGGAACTAATATGGGCGAATTTCAAAACCTTTTCAATAAATTTTTATCTTCCAGCTGCAGTTTTGTTGTAGTTGGCCTCTCCGTCACAACAAGTAATGCCATTTTATTTTAACGGCAGTAATTCGAATTTTTAGCCCGGTGTGTCAAAACCTACTCATCAGGTTTTATTCTTGTATGTCCTTGTTACATCAACAACAAAAAATCAATAATCCCAGGTGGATCCGGAAAAAGGAATTTCCCTAAGATTTCCCCGTTTCATTCGAATCCGCGATGACAAAAAGCCAGAACAAGCGACAAACAGCGTTCAGGTAAACTGCAGCGGTTGTTACGTAAAAATATAACCGCCTTTTTCACGGGTACAATCGCCTACGACCATACCACGTTGAGAACACCCCATCTCGTCCGATCTGGGAAGTTAAGCAACGTCGGGCCCGGTCAGTACTTGGATGGGTGACCGCCTGGGAATACCGGGTGTCGTAGGCTTTTGATTTTTCTATTTTCACCTTAGTATGTTTGTGTGTATAAAATTCAAAAATTTGCTCAAACTTGTCTGGTTTATATCAGACAAGTAAGAATAACAAAACTTGAATTTAGCCCTTTAGGGTTTAGTTACAGTTGAAACTGTCTGTCTGATCAGTGATCACTTTCTCCAAAATGTGGCTGTTAAAATACTATTTATGATATCCAATGACGATTGCTATGTTTTTCACAATGTGTTTATTGTCATGGTAGGTGGCTGACTTGTATCGAAGACAACAGCAGATACAAAACCAACTGAAGGACAAGGAAATAAACAAAGATACTGACTTTTACTAACTTGAAACAGAGTTAATATTTTCAGCATTTTCTTTTTTCCTTTGTAATTATATGATGTTTAAGTTGGATGAAAATGTGCACTGTCATATTGAAGGAGTAATAAAAGAACTATTGCACAGTTATACATGAACTACCTAGAAAACCAATAAGCTGTGTTTTTTTAAGAATTTCTGTCCAAAGTTTATCTGAAAAAGTTTCATAATAAGAGTACAAAGATGTTTTCAGTTTAAAAAACAACATCATACTAACATCCATTAACAAAAAATACTTGTTGCATTCAGTGGTCTAATTTCCCAGTGGATTTGTCCACAGTTGACAAGTGGGTGATATCACCTAAAAGCATTAAATCAATACTTGATTGCTGTGCCAGTTACAGGCATTAGATACAGAACATCCAATGACACAATTAAAACAGAATGTACACTCTAGGTCGTTTAGTGCAATGTCCAGCATTTTTCGCAAGCTAAAATGTTGAAATACCCAAAAGTTTTCGAAATTGTTCGTTTGCTAACCAAAATATAACTGACCATGGAGCGATCCTTGACCATGTTGGCACAAAACCCTTGTACAGGCTCCATGGGCCCTCCTGTTTTAATGTTTTTATTAGGCAATCAAAAGATGAGGTATAAAAAACGCCTTTGCCAAGTTTGTCCTGGACCTGATTCATCATTCGTGTTTTTATGACATCTGCTGGTGTCCCAAGAACTGCAGCAGCAAAACCACTACATGTGCTGGCAAGCCCATGACATTTCCAGTTGTCTGATAAAGAGGTAGCTTTCAAAATCTTTTGCTTTGCAATGTCGTATGTTGTTAGGTTGCCAATATTAACCAAAGCAGCTCTTTGTACACTCGGCACCCAGCCCGTCCACAATGATTTAATGCCTCCAGTGTTATATGAGGTAGACAAACTATGAAAAACAGTTCTGTACTGTGTTGGGGAAGCCTGACTGGTCCCCCCTCGGTGTTCCATTTGCATCCGAACTTTTAGCAAATCCATAGGACTTGCGAAAAACTGTCCAACAGCTCCAGCTGCTGCACCACCCAATACTGCTTTTCCCATTGAAAATGAACCATCATCATTTCTTCCAAGAACATCTCTGAACTTCTCATATGAAACTGTTCTAATGCTTGTGTAAATAATATGTCTGTAGACAGCAGGTTGCAAACCACGCCAGAGGTTTACCAGACCTTCTTCAGTTACAACACTTAATGCAGTCCGGAACATTCCATATTTTTGAATGGCAGTGCTTCCTCCATTGGAGGCAACTTCACCTTGTACTTGCAACCTGGTTTTTGTAAGGTCAAGCGGAAAAGTTGCACTCTCCGCAATTGCGGATGCACCCGCAGAAGCACAACACTTAAGCGCTGTATCAATTATATCGTTACTCATGGCATTGCTTTCAATAATCTATCTGCAATTAGAAAAAAACATATTGGTTCAATTTGTTACAATCCAAAGATTTTAATCCTAAAATGCCCATGTTCCAATCCAAGTACAGAATATTTTTATGTCACTTTACAATGAATTGCTTGTTGCATTTGAAATAAGTCTCTCTCTTTAAAATCAGTCTAAAACAAAAAATGCTTATGATTTGATGAAGTTCATCGTACCCATGTGTACTGAGGTTTTCTTTTGACCCAGTACTCTGCATATATAGTAATGGTATCAAATGGCTTTCTATCAAGTTTCATCGTCAGGTGTTTTTGTCAAATAAAAGAAATGCCTAAAACTTGTTTTACGAAATGGTTACAACAGTTTTGGACAGTAACAAACATACATAGCAATACCACATCAGGACATCACCTACCTGTTGACTACTTTCGTTACTCTGCTTGTAGTAAAATTTTTCTCAACACGATGTGTAATTGGGGAAGTCCCGTACTGCGGGATCGCTAAAACATGGATAATGTATTAAGTTATCTATGATGAAAAAATTGCTGAGAATAATTTAACCGAACGCAGTGGGTAATTGCGGGTAAATTGCTAAACAGTTTTCACAATTTAAAAAAATTAAACTTTAAGATTAAATAATCGAGCGCAAGTTAAATATTATGATTTTTTTCACTCTCAGCGAAAATTATTTAAAAATTGAATTCAAAGCACTTTGTTAAAACAAGCAATATACTGTTTTAAACAACAAATAGCTAACTGGCTGTTGTAAGGCGCCTGTTTAAATAAAAATGAACGTACTGACAGCACGCAAAACAAATGTCATGCCTTTCAAAATGACTAACTGATTGCGACATCATAATTAACATTTTGGTCGCCTAAGGTCCCAATTAATCATTTGTCCGCGACTGCGCGGGCAAACAGGTTCCGCGTGCAAAATGATTATAACCTGACGAAAGGGCAAGAGCAATCGATTCGGGTTACACTTAAATAGTAATGAAGATTTTGGGTTTGAAAGTCCAGTTGAACCGATTGAAACAAATTTGAGAACTTATTAATTAAGCACCTCAATTAAGTCAAAAGGAATTCTCTCTGAAACAACTTACTAATCAGTTTTTCTAAAGTGACACTTACCTCACAAGCAAACATCCTCCCCCCTTGCCTCTTTACTGGTCGAGTTTCACTATCACGTCCACAAGAACCAATAAAGCGAATGCGGATTTGGGATCAAGTTTGTTTCCACACCGTCCCACAATTCTAGGACAATTATCGAATTCTGACTCCTGTCGATTAGAATGGAAAACGACCTGCAATTGTCCCTAAAATAATCTTTGTTCGGAACACTTTTATATTCTAATTTGGGTCAAACATTTAGATTTTTAAGACCCATTGAAAACGAGACGATAAATGTTGCAGAGCCTCTTGATCCAAGTCGCAACTCGGAAGTCGAGTCATTCACCAGGCAAGTTCAAGATTCTTTCGCCACATTTTACCGTTTTTGTGACTCGAAACTCGTGTCGAGTCATTTCTTCACTTAAAGTCTGTTGGTTTGGTCGAAAGAAGCCGAATGCCAACTAAACCGACTTAAAACTCGGTTTATTCGCCGTTTTAGACCACCTACACATGGAAAAAAATACCAGGGTGGTTACCGTTTGGGGTGTTGGTTTGTAGCGTGTCTCCCTGCAACTTACGCTGTGATTAGATGTCACATATGAACTTTACAGCTGCAAATAAATGACAATGTGTCGAGATTTTATTTGCTGCAGTACAATAAAACGAACATTATCACAGATGGCTCACAATTTTACTATATTTTTGAAAGAGATATATATATTTGAATTAAATCGATATTTTTTCCAAAAAGTACGTTTAGCACCAAATATACCAGACAGGCCACATGTCATTTCATCAAGACATGCAATAAAATACCCAGAAAATTTTGCATTTGATATATCCTGCAGGCAAATAACAAGGGTTACAAAAATGCCAGTGGCTTCTTATTTTTCAGTTACAACAACACTTTTCTGAAAAAGCCAGCAAACATTTCATGTGCAAAACCATTTTACAGAAAATGTTGATCATACACTGCCTTAAAACCTCGGAACATAAACATTTAAGTAGCACACAATTTCACACATAAGTAAATTTGGAACGATCACTACATGCATAGTTAATGAAAAAATGTTATTACAACCTTTTGTTCAAATAGTTGTCTGACTAAACTTTAAGTCCAATTTTTAAGCAATGCCAACAAAATTGCACAAACCCAGAGAAAACAAGGTGTTGGCACAAGTGTTTTTTAACCAGAACTACAGAAATAACCCCTTTTCAAAAAATATGTTACTAACTGCTTACCAACTACATAACCCCAAACATCCATAACCTATAGGAACTTATGGTATATTCATTGTAGGAAACATGGGCCACAAACTTAGACTGGATTGTATTGTTGTTAACAAGCCATATTAGATGTTACAATGCTTTTTAGAATGAGAATACAGAGAGGTTTGAATCAATTGTTTTTGCTTTATATGATTTCTTTAATTTATAATACAACATATCAGAAATTGGAACCATTTGGTACACAAAAGGGTATGATACTAAATCTTAGCAATAAAAACACAATCAGAATGTGGCTGTTCCAGTTAATTTTCGAATTTCTTCCCATGACAACCAAAACGTCATAGACCATGGTGCCATCCTTGACCAAATTGGCACGAAACCTTTGTAAAGACTAAAGAAACCTTCATTTTGTATGGATTTCATTAAACAGTCTACAGATGACTTGTAATATAGACCTTTGCCATTTTTGTCCCTCGCTTGGTTCATTATTCTGGTCTTTACAACATCAGCAGGTGTCCCCAGAGTTGCTGCAACCAATCCACTACAACCACTGGACAACATATGACAAAACCAGTTGTCAGTAACATTTGTATTGCGTAAAATTGTCTGCTTGACAGTATCATAAGTTGCCAAGTCACCCATATTCACCAGGGCAGCTCTTTGCACATTAGGCACCCATCCAACCCACAATGCCCTAATTCCACCCCTGTAGACAATTGTTTGCATTGCATGAAATACGCCATTTACCCTTGGTGGTTTTCCTTCCATTACACGTTTTCCATCCATTTGCATTTGCACTTTAACCAGGTCCATTGGGCTTGTGACAAACTGGCCAATTGAACCAGCAGACAAGCCACCAACCACTGCTTTCCATATTGGAAAAGATCCATCTGCATTGCGTCCCAAAACATTATCCCTTAGCTGTTCATAAACACCCATCCGTACTCCAGTATATATTAAATGTCTGTAAACTGCTGGTGGAAGTCCTTGCCATAGTTTTGTTAAACCTTCTTGACGTACAATATTTGCAGCAGTTCGAACCATTCCACGCTTAATAATTGCTGGAGAACTTCCATAAGCCGCCACTTCTCCTTGAATCTGCAACCTAGTTTTTGTAAGATCCAATGGAAAGGTCACAGTTTCAGCAACAGTAGCAGCAGCTGCCGAAGTTGCATAATTAATGCCAATAACCTTAAATTTTTCACTCATACTTCTTTGAAAAAATGTCCCCTTACAGTTAGTCTCAGTTAATAGGCACATCCATAGGACTCATTTTGTCCAGAGTTAAAAAATACCCTGATAGAATGAGGTAGATCTAAGAAGATATCAAAATAGCATTGAAGGCCCCAGGTAAGAAAACCTAACAAACCTTAGAATACAACAATTATTGCCGTTTTATGTTTCCTAAAATTAAACACAGTCGTTTTTTTTTGCTTGGTCTATAACGTAGGAATAATGACCAACAGTCCAATCCAATTGCTTGCAGCATCACTGATTCGTTTGGTGAGAAGCAAAACTTATCTCATGTAATCTCATCTAAACACTTTCAAACAGCTAATTCTTCCCCTTTGCCTTTGTGCGCGAGCCCCTTCAGCTGCAATCGGACGCCGCCCACTTTTGCGACCAGTAGGAAAGCGCAGATCGGCTGAATCACAATCGTTCACGTAATGTTTGCTTTATCGCAACTGATAACTGATTAAGAATCATTGGTAAACAAAACTCTGCAATGGAGCTTCATATTATCTAACATTGCCTTCCCTATGAAAACATGTTGTAAGTTACATACAAAAACACACATTACACACATAACAAAGCTACAAGAAAGAGAAATGCCCAGTAATGCATTAAATACGATGACGCTGCAGTATCTTCGAAGCGGTATCGTGCGCCTGCCACATAACGAAAACTATGTAGAACCGTGTTCTCCTACAGTGTCACGTCTAACAAAGAATGGTTGAAATAACATGATTAAAAAGTCTCTGTAGACTGATCATTTTTCATTTGCTTGTGAACGTAAACGTCTTTGCCTGTTATACGTCTTAAAAAGTAATTTGCACATTCTGGAAAACCGTTTTGGCCAAGTAAGAACGATTTGCGCATCTGTCATACAATCGTTGCAGTTAGATTATTACACTGTATGCGGGCAATCGCTAATTCTATCGATCAGTGTTTCTCGCTTCAGGGTAAAACTAATCCAAACAACATTTCTCGTTTCGAGGATACATCTGGTCCAGCTGGTTTGCAACCAAACAGGCAAGTAGTGCATTAACGGCCCAAGTATGTGTTGTTTAAAGTCGACACAATTATTATTTTGTTGGTGTTATTTTAGATGACAGGACATTGCGACCAAAATATTCTCATGAGTTTACTGAAACACGGATTTTAGTTGACATGCCGCATTTGCGAAACTTTAAGCGGGGACATTTCCGAACGGCCAGTCAACTAAGTTAGTTATCTGAGAGATAGACAGTACAACAAAAGGACATTACAATGAATCGAGTTAATAAAAGTTTAAAAACACCCAAAATCAAATGATATTCAGAATTATACAAAAACAAAAAGATCTTTAAAAACATTAAGTCGACCACACACACAAAACAGATATAGCATCTTGACGGGTTCCACAGTACTGCCTGACGGGGACACGCTGGCTGACTGACCGGAACTGTCGCATCTCAAATAGGACGTATGTCGAGCCTTAATTCCCGTTGCACACGCCTGTAAGCCTTCGAGGATTTTTTCAAATTTTGTAACTTTTCTTCCTATAGTTGATCAAAAGTCCTAAAGCTGCAGTACTAAGATATTGTGTTTTAACGTAACAATAACGCGTATCATAATTAGCGAATCCTTGCTTTACCAAGGTTTTCTGATTGTACAGAAGCGTCTGTGTAGAGGCATATACGCTCATGTAGTTTTAGATTAAAACTTTATACATTAAATGTACACTACCCCCTTCCACCCCAATCCCCGGTTAAACTTTTTTAGAGCAAACGCTCCCTAGGGATTTGCACCAATGTCCTAAAGTGAGAACCGAGCAGTACATGGTTTAAAGTTTATTTCACATAAACGCAAGAAAAATACACGGTTTGTACACATGGAAGGAGCGCGACGCAAACCTTCGCACAATCGGAACTCGGGCGCGAAATGGGGAAACGAAGCTACAGTGGATTTGGCCAGGCGAAAGTATCTCGTATATTTCACACAAGACAAATTCGTGCACTGTTAGGTCGTGTTGGGCAGTTGTGAAATAAAACAGAACGCCGCAATGCAGTTGCGTTAGACAGAAGGGCGTCGCTATATATTGCTTTCCGAAACCGCTGCTTGCATTGAAGGAAATACATTTTCAAGGTTGGTACAGGTAATATCGCTTTAGAGAGTCAAGAACATTTCACGCACCAGCTGCTTAGAATTTGTTTACGCAATCAAGTCAACTGTGGAGTATAGAGCACCTCTAAGTTGCTAAAAAGACGCCACTTGAAACGTTCGTTTCACTTTCGGTAATACATGCGGAACCTTTTTAAACGGCCGAATTAGCTGCACACGCCGTTAACATCAAAAGTGTACAGTAAACAATATGCGCGGCCCACCGATACCGGTAAATAAATAAGCGACATTATTGGTGTTGCACATGGAAAGGAAATATATATATTACAGGCGACCGGCGAAATTTTGCCTTTTGGCGTGTAATACTGCACTAAACACTCGGGAACCTGTGGGGCTTAATTGGCTGACCAAGGCTTAAACGTCGTGCTTTATTTGTTTTTCTTCGCCTGCAATGAGAATTGAAAAGATGTTTCGACATTCGGCGTCAAGCAATCACGGCTGCACGCACTACACTAAGCAACAGAAAATATATAAATAGGTAATATAGGGGCCGTTTGGTTTGAAGAACCGTCGATGAATGCATTGCGTACAGCAGTATGTACAACGAGAGCAATCAAAATACATCGTTCCGTTGTTTCTTACTTATTTAAAGCATTTGGGCTAAATTTCGGAAAAAACGTCGGGTATAAAGCTACTCCCGGTACAGCAAGCCTTTCGTACTCATGTATCTGACGCCTTAAATTAACGCCTAAAAACTAGAGATAACCTGGAGACAGCCGTTCAACAAAAAGGCGCACATGCATACTGGCATTACATGTAGGCGGGTGCATACCAACGGCGGCAAGAATCTAGCGAAGCAATGCTTCCAGGTTGCAATACTGACATAACGAAAACCTCCACAGGCTAATCTACACATCGGTTCGTGCTGTTGCTTTTTCCGCCAGTTCGTTTCCGTTTTACAACAAGCCGA
Source organism: Phallusia fumigata (assembly GCA_008931825.1). Classification (NCBI taxonomy): domain Eukaryota; kingdom Metazoa; phylum Chordata; class Ascidiacea; order Phlebobranchia; family Ascidiidae; genus Phallusia; species Phallusia fumigata. The sequence continues at coordinate 81,180 of QXVZ01022122.1, read as the reverse complement.
CGGCAGCGTGACATGCATAGGGGTTTGGATTATTACCGGTCGCGGGTGTTATCTACAGGTGTGTATTTCAGGTATAGGAGATTCGCAAGGGCGCGGGCAATATGGCGTTGTTCATTTTGCGTGTGGAATCGCGAATGCGGGACAGCAAGCAACAACGAGTTACGGTTACGGAAATTGATGCAAGAAATATATATGGTGGAGACTGTGGGTTGTCGAACTGTAATTGCGTCCCGAAGTTATTTGAGCCCATGCTCGCTGATGATTTTCTAATGGCCTTATATGCTTCACAATGTCCTGTTTTTATCAATTTTTGGGTTGGTTTTTAACAATTTTGGCTTGAAAACAACAGAAACGCGATATTAGCCGTCCCGATATAATATTACAAATATTTATCATAAAATTTGTTAGGTTTCGACAAATCGTTAAATAAAATGTAACGCAGCTGTTTTAGTGGTCGCAATTGGGTAGCCTTTTTGCTTGTGCTTGGTGACTGTGGGACCAAAAAAGTTCGTAAAGGCCTTATAAAGGTTGACGACATTTTGGAACATTTCGGGCGAATCGGGCGCGCGGCTTAAAATTGGCAACTCACAAATGACGAAAGGGTAAAAAACGTCAAGGTCGAAAACAACGTGGTCTCTCACAGGATCAACATGTACATGAAAACAAACACAATTTGGCACTACGCCGTAGCACAGCCATCTCAGCACTGTATGGGGAGATCCCCAAGCGCAAAATTATAGTAAGTTATACGTTCCAGATAATCGAATTACCCAAACAATGGTTTAAAATTTTGCGATTACTCTCCAGCACAAAAAGTTAAACAAATGTGTTTAAAAAGTACATTAAAAAAAGTTTTATTTGGACAGCACATCCTTTAAAATAGGGCTGGAACGATTTTAGGGTTGTTTAAAGACCTTAAGCGCTGAATTTGTTTTGTAATGCCCCTTCTACCACATTGACGTAGTTGGCATAAATTTAGGCGCTGGTCGTCATGTTTTTTAAACGTCACTTGTGTGACAAGGAGGAACAGAAAGTACAACAAACAAAATACAGGTACAAAAACACTGCGGCGTTGCAATCAAATAAATGAAACGATGTCGCAAGACAATTTAAAAAAAAGGAAGTGAAACTTGAAACTCGTAAAGCTTAAAAAAAAAAAACACCGAAAATTCCCGTGCGGTGAAAGCTTCGCACGAACTGGGTCATAGTAAGAAATATAACTTAGTTTTGGATAGGTTAGCTTTAAGTGGCAATTACTTAACGACCAAGAAGTCGCGATCAATACAAAAAAGTATGTAAGCACACATGCATTTGTATGCACGCAACTGTCGAAACTCTAACTTTACCACAGTGACCCCGCTGTAAATCGACTTTTAGTCGCTTCAAACGACACTCCTATAGGAGAAAATCTTGTTTACAGTGCGGTTTATGAGCGATACCATGCGTTCCCCGTTAGTTTACTGTACGCGCTTCACGATTCTCGGCCGTCAGAGCTAATATTGGCAAAACTAGGTAATGGCGGCTTTTATAACACCCCCCCGGTGAGCAAAACCGTCTTCAAGCTCGACTGGTATTGCGCAATAAACGACGTGTAAAGCGAGTACTTGTCTAAACGCGGTAGTGAACTTGTGACTATAGAAACGCTCTCATGTACAAGGCTTTAAAAAATACCACACAACCTTTTTCTGTTTTCACCGCAGGTTGACCGTTGGCTTTCTACAAGTTGCTGTTTGCTGAGTTCTTTATTGTTGTTTCAATGTCACGGAATATTTCGATTTGACACGAGATGTTAAGTTTTTACACTTGTGAGATTGATCCCTGGATAATGGTGTACGGTTGCGCTTTCATTGAAAGCAATGCGTTTTCTGAAATAAAAATACTATCGATTTAAAAATGAACATATCGGAACTGAGTTCTGTTGGTGAAGTTCAAAAACGGAAAAAATTTTGGAGTTAACCATGCGAACATTTCGTGGTATTCCGAGGCGGAAAATCACCGTCGTCCAGTCCCGAGCATTTCAGCACGAGATAGGCGTTTTGGCAATCAATGGCGCAAATCCATTAAATTATTGGGGACTTTTGACTTTGTGAGTAATTTTTGTGCAGACGACGTCATATTGACTAACGGAAAGTTATGACGTCACAATGCAGATTTTATGTAACAAATAATGGGAAAATTTCCACTCAGAGGGTTTTAAAGCGCCATTAAAACTGTTTGCGATCGCTGAACTGTTACAAAAGTATTTAAAAAGTGCTAAAATCATTTTATTGCTACGGCAAATTAGCATTTGGGCCCGCTTCAAATAGTCAAACCAGATTTTGGACATCATCCTTATTTCATAAAAAATGGCCGTATCATTTTTTCAAAGCAATCATGTAAAAATATTGGGGGAACAAATGAATGCCATACCCCAAACCATAATTTATGGGGGGTATGTCCCTTTCCTGGGATTTGGACCCGAGGGGACAACTCAAACTCAACAATTTCTTTCACGGGGCCCGCAGTGCACACAAACAGCACAAAACAGGGTCGAATCTACGTCAGCGTCAAAACAACACGAATTCCAAAGTCCCATTCTTATGTCACTCCGTAAAATGGCTGTAAATCCGCGCCAGTCTATTGACGCTTCCCTTCTACGGGGTTCTTACCCAAACACGTGACGTCACAGTATGTTCTGAAACTCAGTCGCCTGAAACGAATGGCAACGTTCAGTGTTTTTTTGGGGGAGATACTTTAACTGCGTGAACATTGGAGGCGGAATGTTGAAGACACGTAATGGGCAATGTCGAATTTACGTTGGGATTTTAAACAGCATTGCGCCATAACTGGTTGACCTGCTGTTGTTGCCCAAATCCTGCGTCATGTTTAACGAAAATATTTGCACTGTTAAATATCTGGTACATTCCACACGGGATTGTTCAACTTAAAGCAGTTTCTCCCCACGTTAGCTATATTTTTGCGAGAAGGTTATCTATGGTTTAATGACATGAATCAGTATTTGTAAACGCCCCTGTAAATTATTTTCATCTATAAACCGGTTTTTGAACAGGTTTCATGTATCAACCAAGTCAACGTTTTTTGAACAGGCCAAAAGCGCCACTGGATTAAATTTGAAAGGTCCAGACAGAATGTGTAAGCCGTTTTAATTAAATTCCTGCCAGGTTTTCATACATTTAGGACGGTTTTCGCCTAAAACACTTTCTTCAGGCTTGAGTGAACCAATATGATCACAAACCGCTTTCCAGTCGTGCGTGTAGCAACTAATACTAAAACTTGATTTACACAAAACAAGGTCTCGCGTTTATTTTATGAAAAGCTTGTTTCTGGAGCTTACTTTATTGTGTTGGATACTTTTACTGGCGATTTTGCTCATCCAATTTCACTGGCGTGCTGCTCCCCGTCGGAAACGAGTCGAAAACCTGAATAACACGACGATTAGTTGGTTCCGCTTGGTGGCGTCGGACGCCCACTCAATACTCGATGCTTGTGTCTGCAGAACGACACGTTCCGCGCACATACCAGTCATATATTTATGGTTTGGGCCAAGTTCACAGACAACTTATAAATCCGTGTTTTTTCAATATAATGTACGACACATGAATTTAACAGTGGCTAATATGTAAGGCATTGGGAGGCTTTTATAATAATAAACCAGGGACAACACAGAGTCAAAACAACGGATAGACGTTGAAATAGCGAAGAGACGAGTCACGAGACGGTCCCGCTTGAGTAAACAGGAGGTATGCTACTTAACCAGCCCCATTAGCAGGTTCGCGCAAATAGTTTACTGACTGTCTCGATTATTGCAAATTCAGGTAATTGTGCTAAAGACTCCGCTACAATTAAGGTAATTACTGCTGGTAAAAAAAATATAACTTGGTTTATTGCTTGTTGCAGCTTAGCGTTGTTAGGCGTTATGTAAAACCCTAGATTTTCCTTTTTCAAAAATATCTTTTTACAAATAGGCCCGATTTATTAAAAGTTCTGGCAACAAATAATGTGTTTTTATGGGGTTTAACGGGAAACAGTCAGAACCACAGTGACCTTGAGCCATTACACAAACTGTAACAACTGGAATATCGCGAATTCGCTTTGTTTTCGTTTAACAGATCATCATAAACTTACTACCATGACCTACTTTCACTTAAATTTTGAAAAAAGAGCGACTGTGGCTTTAGGACCAGCTCATAATTGATGGTCTTGCATTCCGCGGTGACTACGTCACAAGCCGGCGTCCACGAACGAATTAAGGCGTCACAAAATACAGGTTTAGGACCGGCGACTTGTATTTTAACTATCCTAAAAAAGTGTTTGGTAGTTGTACAGATGTTTACTGACAATATTCGGGGGTATTTAAGCACGTTTCAAGGAGTTCAGGCACTAAAATTGGTGTTTTGTTTGTTCTTACGGGTTTATGACGCAAGAAAGCCGGATAATACGTTAATTTTCGAAAGTACTTGGGAATTTTAATGATGATTCACGAAACGTCATAAGCTGATAGCTTCGTTTCATAGCACGAACATGTAGTGAGGTATTGGTTCTTAATGAAAAGTGAAAAATGTTATGACTAATGCGGGAGAAAAAAACTTTTTTCTAAAATACGCATGTTGTTAATTATGTTGATGATTTGGTGCATGAATGTTCCCAATACACAGAATAAACATTTGGGATTTTTTATGGGTAATAATTTCAACACGTTCGCAGGAATTGATGAGAAATTGCCCGCAACAAAATATTTGTCCAACTTTAAGCGATCACGCTAAACAGTCACGGCATGATGAATTAAAAATTTGAGCTAGTCGCAGTCTTGCAAGAGGTATTACCCGATTGTTCGGTATAATGAAGCTCAGTTTCGGTTTCACACATCTTGCAGGCCTGACGGATATTCATATTACGGGAGCGTGATTACACTTTTTTGGGTGGCAACTTTCCGGTATCACGCAGTATACCCGGGGGCGCTTAGCTTTACACAAGTGCATAACACGGTAAGTTGGCCAAACCATTCCGCAAGAAGGCGTTATACATAAAGAACGCGACATCCTTTTAGGAAATTGAATAATGTTGTAGGCCTTGCACACCGCACGTACCTGCTGTTGATTGGACTGGACGAAACTTGCAGAGTCGTCAGGGCGAAGACCCAGCACGGATCCATCGATCGTCTCGAAGCTATAACAGGAAATTAGAAGCTAATGATTTGTTTTCTGGTTTCGTTCGGCTGCACGAAGGATGTTATTGGTGGTTCGTTGCGACTGAAACGCAGTCACTAAATCATCATGCATCATAAAAAGCCTAAAGCTGCATACCAGATGTTTGAGCAACACATTAACGATGACAAAAACAAAAAAATGTCAATATGTGTGTTTTGAGCGAGTTGTGGTGACAATTATTCAACAACGACAATTATTTTGTTACATAAATTATATTTTTTGCAATTTTTAATAAGGACTTGGGAAGTGCCGATGCTAATAATGCTGGACTGGAAAGTGTAAAATGCCCTCAAAATCGATACAAAGTCTATCAAGGGGAAACATTTTCAGCGGCTATAACCGGGCCAAGTGGGGCCTCTGGGAGGACAAATTTGCCTCTTTTAAGTTGATTGCAACGGAGGGTTTATTTGTTACAAGGTTTATTTATTGACAACATGTATAAGTGTATACCCAAAGGTTATGCGCTTTAAAGTGATAAGTTGCTTTACATTACCGGGGTCAGGGGCCCAATGTGGAAGGTCTAACGTAAATTTACACGACACAGAATGGCGTAAACAAGGCGGCTTTTCAAGTGTTGAATTTGCGTTTTTAACGGACTTTGTAGCAAATGGCGTGAATGTTTTTTAGGTGTAAAAACGACAGAATAGGTGAAATAAAGATTTCCAGGAGACTACATAGTAGTTTATTGCGCACGATGTCTGCAATCGACTGCGAATGTATCATCTCTTTAGTTATTCTATTAGCGGGATTTTAGGGTCACCTAGGGGTCCGTAAAGCGATTTTACGGAAATCGTTATAGCGCGCGAGTACCGATATATTCTGAACGTACGGTTAATGTGCAGCGATGATTGCGTCCCATATGACACCAACATCAACGCTGTTTTGCGATGTTCCAGGTACCAAGCAAGTGATTGTGGCACACACAAAACGTTGCTGGATTGAAGATAGTTTAAGTTAATTTTTCAGGGAACGCGCTTTATCGAAAAATTATTTTAAAAAGTTTGAGGACCACTGCTGTAGAGGTACAAAGTCGAGCACCGTGCAAGCAATAGGTGAAAAGGGACAGAACGCCGAGGGACTGGGACAAAACAATAAGCGGAACCGACAGTCGTTTTGTGCGGCGCGTCGCTCGTTTTGCAGTTCGCCTTTTTCTGGGAAACATTACCGAGTATCACGAGACCACGGAAAATAATGAACCACTCCGGTACGTCTCGCGAGCAACAGGAGCGTTGTCAAAACGCGCCAAATATAATTGAGCCAAATAAGAAGCCAAATATTTGTAGTGTCTGGTGAAGCGTTATCGTCACTCATTGTGATAAACAACGATGATTTAACGTTGTTACATAGTGGTACACTTCAGGTAATGATTGATCCCGGGTGTCTGGACAAATACACTTCGACCACCAATCTTGGCTGCGACTGATTTTCATTGGTCCGTATTGTGTAACACTTTAAACCTCAGGCATGCCAATATCCTGAGTCCTGACATAAACACGTTTCAAACTACTTGCCACTCACCTTTTTAAATCAGATCCTTGTGTTTCCACTTGTTGCTGCACCTGGAAATGAAAACATAGCAATTAAAAAACTTGACAGCAACTTTGGCTAATTGAAAGAAAAGTATGGTAGGTTGGTAATGACTGTATATTTTGAAAGATTTTTGAAAGGCAAACAAACAAAAACAATTTTTAAAACAAAAAAGTCAGTATAGTAAACATTTGGAATTTTTATCTTCAGGTTAGGGTCAGTTAACACTAATTAAATTTAAAAATAGATACATATTCAAAGGATTTGATAATTCTGATAGTAATCACCATCCCTTACTTAAAATGATTTGCTGTTTGTTCATTATCAATTTAATCATGTTCTGAAACTGTGCCCAATACCATGTTTCCACTAGTCCAAATAACATAAATTATCACTACATGTCGAGTTACATCAAATACCAAAATCATGGTATGGTGGGCTCTAGTCTGTCTGTTCCATTGCCAAATGCCTAATTATAGTTTGACCAACCAGAAGTAATTTGAGATCGCCATTTCCAGTTAATATTAGGAAAACTTTGGGCCGTAGTGCCAGAGTTTATTTGGTGCAGAAATTTAATCTTGATAATCAAATGACATGTCGCCATGTCAGGACATGTAAGAAAACAGTTCCGGCTAGAAACTTGATAGTCTTGTTTTTATCTGACATTTTAAACCAGCAGCACAGATCTTCTTACATGGGAATTTGTGACGGGGCCTGTTGCATAAATAGGACAGAGATCAGCTAGCACAAGATGTTAAGGCAATTGTTTCATGGAAAAAAGTAAAGAATCGACCAAAATATTCACCCAAAACTAACATTGCATTTGGCCACAGATGGGGAAAAACAAATTCCACAAAACATTTTGTAGTTTTCTGTGTAAAGCAAACAAACAGTAGGCGAACAATGGTAACACAAACATAGGAAATCCCCTTACACTTATCTAAGCCTGTACAAGTCTGGTCAATAATGGCCTTATATTGACCTAAGTGTCTATTAACTGGCCCTTCGAGATTAGTAATCAAACTTAGAGTGATAAAACCCATCCCCGCTCCAAAAAATAGTTTTATTTCTGAACACAAAAAAATGTGGTGTTTAATGTCACCAACGTAAGTACAGTAACAAAATCAATTTCTGAAAAACAATTATACCAAGTACCTATTTCTATTTTTAAACACTCCAAAAATGAGTACATTCAAAAGGCATTAATGTGAAATATTTAGTAAGCCTACTTCCTTACAAAAAAATTTCTAGAGAAAAAAATGTGCTGCAAGACCTTACAGCTATAATTACCTGTTGCACCATCTCATGTTGAAATCCAGTGTTGGAGTTTGCATCTTGTGGTTGCACTATGTTTGGGTTCACCAAATAAATGTTTGTGTCCTACAGAAAAAATGGACTTCTGTCAATTTGTTTAACTTGTAATAAGGGTACAATGGTACCATTCGAAACAGAACAATTACCTTTTTAAAAAAAGCTGTGACTTTTTAGCAAATAAAAATCACAAAAAATTCACAGCGCATGTAAAAAACAAATTTCGGGGTTAAACTTTTGTGAAGTTCCAACTAAAATTCCTTGTTTCTACAAGTTTATGGTGAAGAGATTATTTCTACAAGAAGCCCAGTCTATATAAAAGTACATCTGCCCCAAAAGCAAGTAAAAAAGTAAAACCATAAAACACCGTTAACAGGTTGTAGTTTCGTATTTCTACACCCACCATTATTGAGTCCTCCAAAATTGTGTTTAGGTCATCCACGAGATTTAGATCAGGCTTGGACAACTGTTGTTGATGAAGCTGTTGTTGTTGCTGCTGCTGCTGCTGTTGTTGCTGCTGCTGCTGCTGCTGCTGCTGCTGTTGTTGCTGTTGTTGTTGCTGCTGTTGTTGCTGCTGTTGTTGAATGATCCCCTGTTGCTGCATTTGGTCAGATGTGTTGGGCATAATGTTTATGCTCTGACCAGCAGAAAACGTCTGCGGCTGTGGCTGATGTGTAGTGACGAACTGTTGGCTTGTGTTTGTCTGCGCTACACTGTTAAACAGAGTTGCCTGTGGCGTTGGATTAGAGGCAAGGACATGTGGCATGTTGCTATGCATCGAATAGGTGTCACTTGTCACATTATTCATCACCGGGTTCATTTGACTGCTAAAGGGGATGCTTGTAGCCGGTTGGGCATTGGAACAGTCGGAAATGATCTCTTGAATGACATCTGCATTCATCATGGATGAATCAAGGGACTTTCTTGGTGATATGACATCACGGTCACTGAGTGTGAAATTATTATCGAAACCAATGGACAAGCCAGTCTCAGTCATAGGACTCTGCACCAAACTGTTGGCCTCCGTACCTGGGCTGCTTTGTACAATACCAGATGGGCTTTCCAGCAACATTTGGGCAAGACTTCCAGTGCTGTGGTTTGACTGAATCTGGGTTGGGCTGTTTAACAAATTTATGTCTGTAGTTACCGGCTTCTCTTGGTCAAGTATCCTCATGGACTCGGTGATGGTGAACAGTTGCTGCTCGCCACCCATAGAAAGCTCGCTGGTATCAGGGTTTACAGTGCCATGGGTGAATAAAACATTATTGCTGCCCTGCTCCGGCTTAGTCCATATGGTGCTTACTTGTAAGGGCAAGTTATCCATGTTTTGATTGGGAGATGTGGTAAAATTTTGGCTGTTCTGTGCCTGTTGCATGGTCGGCCACACAAAATTTGCTGGCACACCGGAACTTGCATTTGCCTCTGGTGAGATTACATTTTGGGGTGATGCAACTAACTGTGGAGAAGACGTGTTTTGTAGCTTTGGTATTTCTTGAGAGGCATTGACAGACAACTGAACATTATTTTGAAGCCCTGTTTCACTAGTGCTGCTAGTCATGTAATTTCCCATGTTGTTTGGCATCGCCATGCTGGACATAGCACTCAGAGTGCTTCCTGACATTGATGCAGTGAACTGTGATGTCATACCCATTATGCTTGCATTACAGCCAGTGCTGGCGAGTGGTTGATTTCCAAATGCAAATGTGGGGTCAGATTTAACCACTTCCTGTTGGAACATGCTGGTTGGCAATGTCGAGTAAAGGTTGTTTTCATGAATAGGTGTGCTAGACTCCATTGGTGCTTGAGAAACGATGCCCTGTTGGGCTAAGTTACTCGGGTTTGGTTGTGAGAACGACTGACTAAACTGTGTTGCTCCACTTGCAACCTGTGGGTTCTGTCCAGTTGCAGAGAAGACCATAGTACCTGTGCCATCACTAACACAAGCATTTCCATTCTGCATTGGAACAGAATTAGGAAACCCTGTCTGCTGCCCAAGCGTCCATGCCTGTGATTCGGTTTTTACCAGCAAGCCTGTGTTATTAGAGCCTGGCCCACACACAACAGGATTTGTGCTGCCGTTTAGCAGGCCACCTTGCATGTTTTGTATTGGCTGGGTGTTTCTGTTTGCAACAGCCTGATCGGAAACGCTCATTATGGAGCTAAATGGCCCAGCTTGCTTCAGAGTCATTTGATTTCCACTGAATGAAGGTTTAAAAATAAACTGGGCACTGGCAGGTGTGTGGGTCGGGATTGGTTTTTCAACGCTAGATGATGCCGGTTGTTTATCACTAACAAATTGAATGGGTTGAGTGGGTTGCTGCGGGGGAAACACCATCTGGTGATTGTTATTGTTGACCATGCCAGCTGCTTGAGACGTTGCCACTGCCTGGGCCACTGATGAAAGCAAAAAAATGTCAAGAATCAGTTGTCTTGTTGCAGATTTAAAGCAATAAGCCAATAATTAGGAAAAAAAATTATGAAAACAAAAGGCACAAAATAAATAATATTCAACACTGGATAAAAAATCTCAGGCAAAAAATTGGTTTCAAATGTTAAGCTGACTTTTAGTTATTCATTATTTTCAATACAATTCCCAGCAGTCAGGCAAACATAATCTTTTTGATTGAAAACTTGGCACATGATATATCATGATCAATACAGACACAACAAAGGCTGCAAAGGAGTAAAGGCATCATATCAAAGTATCTTAACAATGAGTCTTTCCTTTCAAATCCTGTGGGAGTTAAATGGGTGGAGTTTAGCGCCCAACATTGTCAAACAATATTTTTCCCAATTATGTACTTGGTGCAAACTTTTTTTCGGCATTATTTTGGAATGCATATTGTTTAGGAAGGAAACAGGTAGTTTAACCATGTCATTTCTGTTTTCTTACAAGCACAAACAAACTTGAATTTTTCACCCGTCCCACAATTTAAAAACAACTATTTCTCACTCAATTATAATTTGTAGGGCAATTGCTTGCAAACAAGTCACAGGGCACCATTCAGATATACATATATTGTTATTTGCAAAGGGCAGCAGGCCATTAACATCTGTTTGTCAACAATCTAATCTCTCAAAGTTCATGTGTTCAGTAGAGTAGGACCAAAGTATGCTGTTTTACCTTGCAAAAGCAATTTGTGGTGAATAACACTACAGTTTTACTTTATAAATCAGCACCAATTAACCTCAGTATGTTTGATATCAGTTCGGTAACATAAGTGGTAAGAAGTCCTTTTGTAAATGATCGCTCAACAAGTACTGTTTACAAATGAAGTGTGGTAAAAAATGGACTGGTCTTTCTTTTTTTATTGGGTAATTAATTGCAGCCAATTACCTTGTACAGTTGCCTTAATGTCATTGGCCTCTGCTTCTGGCTTGAGTAATTTCATCAGTGCTTCAAGAAAGTTGCGATCAATATTTCCACTTAGCAATGCTTTCGTGACAGGATTTTCTGCATGAGCAAAGTTTAGCACATAAATAAAAGTTCATGAAAGGCTCAACTAAATATCAACGCCGTTTTGGACACCAGTCAGTCTGACATTTGTATCATAAAATAGCTTAAAATTATCCTCGAACTTGTTGTGAATATTTTTGACAACTACACAAATGAAACAAAATTTAAAAGAAAGTTTTTGTAACCTCGTAGTTTAAACAATAGAATTTTACCTGTCTCTTGTTTGATTTTTGGGGTCTCTTCACTTTGTGGATTGTTGACATCATTGCTTGCCTTGGCAGGTTTGGGGTTTGGGTCGAATGTAAAACTGTGTGGGTCGCACTTGCGTCCGTTGTGTTCGACCAGCACTTGCACATTTACAGGTTTTGTGATGTGTTGATCATGATAGGGCGGAACTCGGACAACCAAATGTGTCTGTGGAATGAACTGCAGTTAGCAATCTGGTTGACATATAAGTTACAACCTTGGAAGCACTAAAAAAATACTTGCTTTCACCGAAATTGAAACAAGGCTTGCTCTTTCAGCAATGTTGTCGTTACATATTTGTGGTGGCCTCTATACACTCAATATCAACTTCAAGTTTTACAGCAGCTAATGATTTTTGAAAGGTATGAATATTATAACAAAGATTTCAATACATGCACTATGGGTCTGTGCATAACCATACTTCCACTATTTTTACCAATTGTAACAGCACCAAACAGTAAACCTGACACTTGACAGCCTATGGACCAAAATAGCTGACAGGAAACAGACTGTCCACAGAGGATTTGCACAAATGGTACTGTCACACATGCACACACACATTTTGGAGCTTAATCAGCACTGCTCTCTGTGGCATTTAACTGCATTTTGTATGCACATTGTATATACACAAGCAATGAGACTTTGTGGAAACTACAATGCAGTTGAAATTGATAATTAAAAATTCATGAGATTGTCCAATAAGATTAAATTAAAGTTCAGTGCAAAGGGTTCATGCGCAGAAGCCAAGGTCAACTGCAGCTTGGAGCTGTGATATAGAAAAACCTACAAAATGTTGGCTCGAAATAGTTGGCTTTTTATTTTACTTGAATATTGTGAAATGAGTCACGGAGATATTCTAAAAACAAGGGTGCTTGTGATGCTAGTGTGTGCATGACTGGTAATCACTGTGGAACAGGAAAATGGTCCAAGTTAAAAACAGTTGGAATTTCCATAATCTGGTCTGCTGCAAGTTAAAAGCATTTCAGGAATAACAACTATTTATCAACAGCCAATTTCTAAAGCAAAGTTTTTTCAAATGTTTATGTGTGACTGATAAATTCATAAAAGTTTAACTACCAGCACAGGTGTTGATGTAACATAATCCAAAAAACTCTGCTGGGGCCGGTACGTGTTACTTTATACCCGGCCGGCTAAATAGATGGGTCAGGTTACAGGATGAATTGGGAACGGGGTCACAGTTTTATGTTGGGGGTCAAATTCCACACTACAAGACCGCTCGAAAAAAACAACCCTTCAAAGGGGAATTTTAACTTAGTAAATGTTTTCTCAATTTGGCGCAGCAGAACAGCTTACAGCATTAAACAAGAAACACTGGCAAAACACATTAAAATTTAATCAACTAAGTTCACAAAATGATTAATATCCATAGTTCGCTTTATGCGGCCGAAAAAAAGCTTGTTTCCGGGTCTCCTTGTACAAAGTCGAGTAGGCAGAACGAACATAATTGATGACAATGTGTGGAAAGAATAGAGAGGCCCTTCCAATTGATTTCGAGCTTCACAGAAGTTGGCACAGCCTGCCATTTAACCACACACACATGAGGCATGATAACATGACTGATAACAAGCTTACCAAGAAACAGACATCTGTGAGTCAAACATAACCTACACTAACATCATTGCCAGCGATATTTGGACTATTGTCAAGTATTAAAATCTTACGTATTTGGCTGCTTGGTACTGCTCAGAGCTTATCAGGAGTTTGGCAGAAACAATATAGCGGTCTTGTTATCAATTACAAACAGGAGTAAAACCATATCTGGTGGTACCATGCTGGGCTTGAATAATGCTGCATTGGCAAATGTGGTTTGGACATATGGCTGTGGTCACTGGTTACAGTTTGGATCAGCAGCTACCAATCTGCCAGCTGTTATAACTTCAGGCAGTGTTTTACGGTGTCGAGCATTTTTGATGTGAAGCACACTTCAGTCAAGCTTTGATGAGTTTAAAGTGACTGACAAGTATTTACTAGGCACATGCACTGGGTCAAATGATCCATTCACAATTAAAATGCCCTGGAATGTTGGAAAGAGATCTGTCTATGCATGTGCATCAAGGCATATTAAATTTATGTTAAAATTACATGGGTATCTGTAACATAACATGCATCAACAAAATCCAGTTCTAACAAAGAACTAAACCATTCATAAAAAAGAACTAAACCAAAAATGGAAAATGAATAAATAATACATCACTTCATTTATCTTTCTTGGTTAATCTGCTACAAATTGTAATATAAATGCATTACGGTAAGAGCATTGCGTTAAAAAGGGAACTATGCGGTGAAACACCTTACGGTATAAAGCAGCACAAAGCAATTGCGCAAACAGCACATTCATGACTGTTTATTTTCAGTGCGCGCTCCAGCGGGGTGTAAAGAACAATCTCAATAAAAAGCTTTAATGTTGACAAAACTCCCCTTTGGGTACACAGGACATTCTTCTGTGGTATTGAATAGAATTTAGACAAGAAGAAAGTGGGTATCCCTGAGACAACAAGGTTGAAAAGAACCAGACTGACAAGGAATTGGGATTAAAATATCAGTTTGCAAGTTATATTTTCAGTTTCTAAAGATTAAATGCTGAGTTGCTAATTTTATTGTCAGCACTAAAAACACTTTGGTACAATATCTGGATTTATGTTGACATTTTCCAGTATCTGTGTACTTTAGTTTGTATGTGGCAATATTACATGGACAGATATTTTACCCTTGGGGTAGAGGGGATGACGCACAAACATGTATATATTCCAAATTCGATGAGCAAAATGCCATTCTATTAATGCTAAACAAATTTACAAAAAAATGCAGAGATTTTTGTAACACTGGGTATCTCCAGTTGCTAAACTATAAATAAAGTTATAACAGCACATATCAGACATCACAAGACAGGCTTGTGGTGTAAACAGACATTTCAGACTATACGCAGACAATTTTTATGAGCTTGAAATTGTGAAAGTCTGCAGTTAAAAATATACTGCTGTAAATTGAAGATATAAAAGCATGTCTGTTGTGGTCATTTGATTTTGCATTCAAAGAAACCATAGAGCGTAAAAATTGTTCTAAAAGGTTGTAGTATTTTGTTCGCTTGAGATAAAAATAAAATTTATTTGATTTTTTGCAAAACAAAAATACTTTTAATCCCACAGACATAGACAGTTGTTAATTTTGAAAAATTTTAATCATATTCATGACAGCTCCAAACACAGCATCCTGTTAATAATAGGAAGTAATATGCCATGTTTGCTTGTCAAGTGCATGACCAAATGCAAACACTCACCAGAGAGCACAACCAATTTTATGTTCATGTCTACTGAACGAGTTTGTTGGCCTAACAACACATTTTTCACAAAATACAATCACATTTTGTGACTGGGTCAAACAGTAAACCTGATACTTGACAGTTTCTGCAATGGAACCCATAACTTTATCAGTGTTTAACAATTAAATTTTACTAGCATTTTAGGCTTAACTGTGACAAAGGCAATTTTTATGAGTGATAAATTGGGAAAGTCTGCAGCTAAAAATATATTGTAGTAAAATGAAAATCTTAAAGAACGTTTGTTATGTTCATTTGATTTTTTTGTGTTTGTACAAATGAGGAAGTATAAAACCCAAAGGGTCTAAAGGTTTTTAGTGTGTTTGAGGTGAAAAAAATGTTTTTGATTTTGCAAAACACATAGACAAATTTTAGTGCTGCTCACACAGACAGAGCCAAAAACAGCATCCTGCTAATAAGAGGAAGTAATGTGCCACGTTTGCCCGCCAAGTGCATGACCAAATACAAACACTCAACTTTGCGCACAATCATTTTTATGTTCATGTCTGTTGTTGCTGGCTACAATTGCATTCGACTGGTTGAAAAATGTAACAAATACCTAAATTCAAATCATACCTGGTGAAAGTTATCCTTGTCGAGTGTGCCCACGGTATGCCAGTGACTACCTAAAAATATATGCAACCATGGTTTGTAAAACTTTGTGATAAGTGGAACCAAACTGTAAACTGTAATTTGTCAAACTGTAATTCTTTTGCCTTAATAGTTTGAGCAATATTTCACTTACCATCAGCTTCCTCTGGGTCCTGAAAAATGACTTTGGTGCCTTTGTGGAAGTTTCTTCCAATGATGAACATCTCAACGTCGCCCTTCGCAGAGCAGCGTTCCAAACTTTTTTTGGTGATTTCTGGTTGACCCGGAGGCTGGGCTGCACCATGAGGCAATTAGTATTATAATCATCTACACAACGCTGCACACAAAAGCTTCTAAACAGAAATTGCAACTGCAGACTCAAGATACTTAGAGTGGTACAGTTTTTAAATTTTGCAAGTAACTGCTTTATAACATACAGAAGGCATTTTAATGCAACACTTAATTGCCAAATAAAACAAA
Organism: Phallusia fumigata; assembly: GCA_008931825.1. Taxonomy (NCBI): domain Eukaryota; kingdom Metazoa; phylum Chordata; class Ascidiacea; order Phlebobranchia; family Ascidiidae; genus Phallusia; species Phallusia fumigata. The sequence continues at coordinate 65,024 of QXVZ01022122.1, read as the reverse complement.
GAGGAAGTATTGACCACATTTGTATTTCTGATACTGAACTAAAACTCAATGAAACCAGCTTTGCCAATAAATTCAAAACATATGTTGAAGAAGTAATTTTTTGGAAGTTTATGGAAACTTTTTAGAGCACATGTTGATCAGTACAATAATGGGCACTTACTGCAGTTGATTCGGTTGGATGCCACTTGCAAAATAACAGGGTTGGGAACATTTGGAACATCATCAAGAACAACACGGAACACCAACTTCACTGTTTGGTTGCGTTTCTTAGCTTGCCTGACACCAATTCTTGCCTCAACATCAGCATTACGCAGTTTTAATATTCCAACACAATCGACACTGCACAGAAAGACCCAAATTGCAATCCCATATTTGTTACACACAACAATTTTGCTTTGTAAAGTATCATAATTTTCACACTTAGGCATTACTTTTGTTGTTTAACATAAACACACGCTAGGTGATTTGAAGATTTCCATTCTTATGCTACAAAAACATAAGCATTTAAGTAAACTGCCGAATATCTACTCTTGACTACTTACAATTGCCCACAAATGGGACATTACTTTTAATGTGAAGAATTTAGACCACCACCAAAAATAACCACTCACTTTATTGGCTCACGAGCGTCAAATGGAATCTTGATCACTTTTGTTCCATTGATGTTTTCCTCCTCGCATGGCGTTGTGTTTCTGCCAGTAACTTTACAAGCCTGGTAAAAGCCATGAGGGCGAATTTTGTCCTCGGACTCCGATCCTACGTAAACGTGTAAAGTGGTCTTGCCAGCATAGCCCTTCAACTAGTGAAAATAGAAGTATGTGTAACTTTGGTGTTCATAAAAAGACAAAGCAACAAAATAAGCACAACGCTAAAGCAAAAACTCCACTTTTTTAAAGGAAAGACCAATCTTCTGTTTTCTATTTCAATTATTATGATGAGAAAATTCCAAGGCATAGAAAGAAAAATATTTCCATGAATTTGCATGCATGACAAAGAGAATTATGTTTGTTTCAAAAATTTAGAATCTGATTAAAAGGTGGCTTATCAGTATGACAGTGGATAAGTTTTGGACATGGTGTACCACATTATCTGCAATAACGAATTGCTGTAAAGATGCACCCAGAAAAAATTGCCACAAAACATATTTAATAAAACTATAGGCCAGCACTTACCGCACAGCAGGCCTTGCTAGGGTAGCAGAGCTACATGTCCCGGTCACTACGGTTACAAAGAATCAATAACAAATTGAATGCTCCGTGATATTTAAAACCTCAACGAGTGATTGCAAAAAGCGATCACTGCAGTTCAAACACACAGTAGTCTGCAAACCTTACAAAAGTTATTCGCATTAAGTAAGACAAGTGAGTTACAATGTTTGAAAACAATATAAACCATTTGTCGGCACTTATTTCCAGGACATGATGTAGTGTGAACATCTGATCAGGACAATCGCTAAACGTAAACTTTCGCTGACTTCTAACCTTATTTGCAACTAACTGCAGACGAACTTTATGCTATGAGCTTTCTTGTATTTATATACACATATAAATATATATATAGACACCTGTGTAAGACCAAGTATTTTTGCATTATTCTTACTTTTGCAGCTGTATCTCAATGAGTCTCGTTACAACATTTTCTTGATGTTGTTATTTAATTGTTTTCCAAATTTTTTTAACTACCTATGTTTTATATAGTAGATGTATATAACTAATATGTGTTTTCTGGCAATAAACTTGTTTAATTTACAAGAACTGTCCATGCCTTGGCTGCGGAGTACAAGTTACTACAACACTACACAAACAGCATACAGACTACCCAAAAAACTAAAACAGTTTGCTTCATAACTAGAGCTGGTTTGCATTAGGCATCTGATGGTTAGTGTAGTATCTCCTTTTTATAGCTAATCCTAATGATTTCATGCCTAAATTGACAACACAAGCCGGAGTTGTAAACATTTGGGATTCCTGCAAAACCGAACACAATGCATACCTCAATTTTAGGATATGTTTGTTGGGATGAATCTTTTACAGGCCCACGACTGCCCTCGGTCAGGTATCTTGCTCGGTGTTGCTGCTCGGGCTGGACCAGTATGTTAAGGCTTAAGTTATGAATTGATGAAGGGTGCTGAACGGTTAATGACGTTGAAGAGTTCGCTGTCGAGGCCCTGTGATGATGATAACGGTGTTGACGAGTGCTGCCAGACCTGCTTTGGTTGGGTGCTGGCATGTTGTCATTGCTTGCAACCCCTTGGTTGTCCCTTTAAATTAAAGGACTTCAAAGACAAACTTCCAAAAATTTGGCAATTTGCATGACAATTATATTGGCAAAGCCTTATGATACAACACTTAGAAAGTGGTGTATGCAATAATTGTATTTTTTGTAAGGTGTTTTGGGATAACAGTTCTATTTATGCGAATAAGTCTTGGACCACCACGCACCCAGCCAAACCCTTTAAACTAGCCAAATTTGAGTCAACTTACCTAGACATAGACATGTTTTGGCTGCTCTCTGATGCATTCGAAAGTCTTCTTGTATTGTTTGCAAAAGCTGCAGGTAGATTAGAGTCTGAATTGTTAAAATTTGCATTATACGGCAAACTGTTTATTGACCGCCTATGGCCAGTTGAAAATGGTGTGCTTGAGTCTTCTGTCTCATTTGCACCTGCTTCCCCACCACTAGGTGAAGGTATTTGTGAACTTTGTGGAGAAATGAAGCTGAAAGCCTGCTTCGGGTGGTCACTGTAACGTTTGGTCTTGCGACGTTTTTTACGACTGCTGATTGATGAGTACGGATCTTCATCTGATGAACCCCCAGGTGTGGTGGTACTCTGAATGGGATGCCAGTTGTACACTGGACGGTAGCGTGTATTTACATTTTCGGACTCCATACCAGTGTCATCAGATTCCATTGCCTCAAAGGAGCTGCTAATATCGCCACGCAAAGGACTATGTGCACGACTGCCGAGCAGTGAACCAGACTCTGGGCACATTTTAGTGTCTTCATCAATATCCACAGGACTCGAAAAATACATTGAAGAGAAGCTATGTGGATTCGGAACAGATTGGTCTGAGGCAATGAGCATGCTCTCTTGCATTCCTTCAGTGTCAGATACAGACAACACGGAGACAATGTTTTCTGTTTGCAGTTGGGCCATGCCAGCTCCTTCCATCTGGCCCTCTCCATCCATTCCTGAAAACAGGTGTTTTTTATTAAACAGTGGAACTATTTTAACAGATTTGAAGTTTTTATGTTTACAACACTCATTGGAAGAAAAAATTGCTTAACTGCAGTCATGCTTTATAAGAATGATTGCAAATGTTTTTGTTTCAATTAAATTTTCTTAACCAGTAGTCTTTTTGCCTGACCCCAAAACAGTTTGCTTTTTAAATGCCTTATACATAATACACTAAACACTTCTACATTCCATGTGCCACCAACTTTGAATTTTATGAGTTTCGACATTTTGTTCTGTTGTAATTCCTGTTGCAAAATGAGGTTGTTGTTGAAGTGTAAAAAGCCTTGACAATTAAATCATTTAGTAACAATGTGAGTTACTCATTACTTTTTTAACTACTAGTTCAATTTTTTTGTTTTGTTGTTGTTACTTTACTTGCATTTTAAAAATATCTTACCCAAGTTATCGGCATTGCAAAGAGTTTCTTGGGATGATCTTGTCCCATTACTGACTGCATCATGTTGAGGGTTATTCCAATTTTCGTGACCAGACATAATTTACCTATTTTTACCATTTAAAAAATTGAATATGATCAAATGTTGTTTAAATTCTCTTTTATTATTTATTACAGAGAAAGAGATGTATATAAAGCAGTTACATATTTTCCAAGCATAAACTCCAAGTATTATTTTACCTTATAATGTTAAAGTTTAACGGAAAAATGCTGTTAGGCCTACCAAACACGTATGCAATTTGCAAAAGGTAAACTTGTTATGCTGACATCGCAAGAAAGGAGAGTGCAGTCTATTCTGTTCTGTTCTGGCTGACAGCCAGCAAGTCACATTTAAACATTTAAAATGTTTACCAATGGAAGATTTTCAACATGGGGGCTGATCAGGGATTTCCTCTTTGGGATTTGCACAGAATTTTTCATGGGGAATATATTCTTTTGAATGTATTAGTTTAAATGCAAGATAATGACAATTGGTGAACCCTTATTAAGAAAACTGCATTTTGTCAGAAAATTAACACATGTTGATCAATTGAATCCCCAAGATTTAATTAAATGTTAATAATGATGCAATTGTTAAGAAAAAGGTAAGTAATACATTTTTACATTATCCTAAACACAAATGTAATGAAAGTTTTAGCTGAACAGAAGCATGTAGCCAACACTTTGCTTTAAGAACAGTTGTTTTGCAAAGAGTTAAAAACAACTGTGAAACTTCAATACACAACAGCTTGAGATAAGACTTACAAACTTGTGTTTGATACTGTACTTACTTAATTACCAGTAATAGGTCAATAACAACATGCAAAATATTGTATTATTTAGTTTCATAATTTTGTGCCATGGGGATTTTTTCTAGCAGATAAGGGTCATTACTCTTTCATGGCAGCCTACGGCCTGTTATACAACACCAAAAAAACCTTTTAAAAAACTGTTAAAAATACTGCGTATATTTGTTGAAATAAAAATAGGAAGACGACACCTCATTCAAACGATGATAATGAACTTTAAATTTTAATATGTTTGGTAGTTTTAAACAGTGATTTTATTTGGACAACTTCAAGAATTGAATGACATACCAACAAAAACAACAACCATACCCTGCGCCCTGGGCTCGCCAACTTTTTTACACTGCCTTCCAGAAAAAGTTAAAAGAAGTGCGGACAACGCGAGAGAGCATGCAAAAAACGCAGTTTCGACAAACTATCCGAAGCTTTGTAGTATATTTTATGCAGCGTGATTTTCTGTATGCCTAGTAGGCTGTCACAGTCAATTTTTCGTCACTTTTCCGAGTAAACCCACTTTAATTGATGTAGCTATTCACGTAAAAACTAAGGATTTAGAAAATAGTTGTTCTCCAAACGCATCCATTGAATGGCACAATTTCTCTTTGTTGCGCTCCGCAGCTAAGGCTCCCTCAAACGTAACCCGCATGCCATATCTCAACGTTGATCTTGCCCCAAATATGGAAAAAGTAGGTCAAGTCGGAAAGCAACGACGGCGCGTTTGCGAATCGATCGGTAAAGGGCGTTTTAAAACTTAACCTAACCTGCTTTGAATTGAACCTGCCAACGATGCAAATATTATTTTTCTTGGCAACTGCAACATGCCTCTGTATTGTGTAGCATTAATTCTGGTTGAGAGCGGTATTACATTGTTTTTGAGAAACTAGTTAGTTGGGTTTATATTTTAGTGCAAACGCTTTGCATTAGTAAGGTTATAAGTACAGGCGGTACAACGGAGCAAAAATGAATACGTGGGAAACAAGGAATATAGGCAAATTTTAAGCTAATCTGTCAACATAACAAACTTGACAGTCTTTAAACAACTGATCACTTGTATTAAATATATACATGTATTTTAGTTGTTGTTCATCTTCGCAAATTGTTCGAGGACGCTGACGTCCACCAAACCGGTTCGTCTCTGGTTGACGCGAGGCAAAGTTCCTGATTTGGTGCCGGCTGTGGTTCGAGGGTTTGGCCTTCTGGCAAAGCCCGACGAGCCCGAATCAAGCACAACACGAATGTCGGGGCTGCGACTAAAAAACAGGTTCATAAAAAACGGTACGATTTCAGTTCTGTTGTGTAAAACTGCAAACATTCGACTTGATTTTTTTCACCGGAAGACTTGAGAAGGCAACTCGATCGACTCACTGGTCCGGATTTTAACGGCGCCAGAAGTTTTCACCGAAGTCAAGAACCAGTTATTAGGATAAAAAGGAAAACGAAATTGATACACGAATCATTTTGTAATTACAGATCAAATATACAACCAACAAAAAAAAATTTTTAACCTTAAAAAGATGAAGTAATATACAAACAGATATACTCTGCCCTATTGTAGAATTTCGATCTTACCTTGCAGTTTTCATAACCGTGTACTTGCGTCCCCTTACTGGCTCTACGAGTGTCACTCCCTTGCTAACTGAAAATGTCAGACGGGGACACATTTCATCTAAAAGAGCAGGTAAGCGCATGATTGTTATGAAGCCCATATACAGTACAGTTTAGTTCATCGCCAAATTAGTAGCCCTTTTTTAACAAAACAACCCAATAACCTAATCAAAATTTCAACGATGCAGATTTAGAACTGAAACTAACAGTTTTTGTGAGAAAACTGTTCTCAAAGAGCTAACACCGTTGCAGCAAGGCACGATAAACAAAAAATAATATATCCTACACGAATGTCACAGTATCACTAATTATGCCCATGCGCAACACACGTTAAAATATAATGGAAGAAAAAATAGACACCATAGCAAACTAGATTTTCTATCGAATCTACCCAAATTATTTGGGAATGAAGTCAATGAGCTCAAACGCAATGTCGTGTAAAAGCAAGAGCAAACCTCCGTGTGGAGAACCACGGCGCTTTTTGAACTTTGTTGGGTCCATGTTTAAATAGTTAGGAAAATCTGCTGTGCAAAGGCGGTTCGACTTTTTCTGAGCGAGTCCGTTTTCATCGTGCTTTCCCGTCCCCTTTTCGTTTTTAGCACCTTGGCCTTCCTGTCGCATGGCAGCAGCAATAACCGGTGTCATTTTCAGGCCGTAAATCCGACGAAACTTCTTGGAAAGCACTGGCGCGTACTTATAATGTTCATCGCAAAATCTAAAAAAGCAATGCCTCTTGCAAACTCCCGTTGCGCAACGCCTTGCAAAGACGGTGAAGCTACAGCGCGTTAAACCTTGATCCACCAACTGTGCCCTCCAGTATTTAGCGCCTCATAACGTCATAAAGGCGCGGAGCTATCTCCAGCTTGGTGATTGTTTTAGTGCTATTGTGTCACTTCGTTTTCTTGTATGAAGTGAAATAAACGCAACTCAATACGTTTTTTGGTCGGCGTTTTTCTGTTCAACTGTAATATACCTTTTCCAGAAAGTAAGCAGAAGGGGGAAAACATATATGGTGGCTTCATGAAACAGTGCTCGATCTATCAGGCCGTTGTGCAGGGATTCGCATGTAATCTCAGCCACTTCAGCTGGAACATTTACCTATTTAATCAATCACAGTTATGGTGAGAGCCTAACAGAGGGGCCTGTGCGCGCCGGACAGTTAGACTTGAAGTGCAAAAATTTTTAACTTTTGATTTTTACAATTTTTGCAAAATAGTTTTTAAAGCACAAGCATTTAGCTGCTGCCCTATCTCTAACCCTAACAGCTGGCAGAATGGATGAGTCGAGGTAACAGTTCACGACGAGTTTCGCTTTCCACTTAAGCAGGTCGGCGTCTTCCCGAGAATACCCTCCGATGCTCTGCTTTGCCGAATGACAATCGCTCATCGCTTTATAACTGCCGAGAGGCAAAAATTAATCAAGTCATCCATACACCATTCTAAAGCTGCGAACCATTCGATTTCTCGCCAAAATCTCAGGTCGTTTTCCAGAAGGTCAAAGGTCACCAGTTGTCCGTTGATGATTCGTTGCTTTGACTTTCGTTCTTTGTCAGTGTTGTCACCCATTGGCTTAGAAAGATCGATCATAGGCATATGGTTGCTTCGTTTTGCGACCACATCTACAATTTTTAAGTCGGATTGACGCAAAAACGCTGGATTACTCATTAAGCGCAATAAGTACCGACGACTTGGGGCATCAAGTGAAGGGACACCACATAAACCTTCCATCTAAATAAACAAACTACTTTTTTTATGTTTGATTTTTTCAATTTTTTGAAGTTGATGACTTCAGTTTAGGTCAAACCGTCGGGTTTCTCTATTTTTTTTGCTCAGGGAAACACAAGCAACCGGGGTGGGATTAGAACCCCCAACCCTAAGCGCACAAGGCAGTCTCGTTACCCACTCTGCCATCTTGGCGGTTCCTTCATACATATTATACTGCTTCTAACGGAAGCCAACTTTCGCAAAAATTTTTGAGGATGGTTTACACTGACAGCTAAACCAACTCGCTCGTCACCCACCTATATTCGAGTCACGAGCCATCACTGTGTGGGGCACCAAGGTCTTAAGTGCCAAGGGCCTCAAAAGGACTCAATCCTGTTTACGATACAAACGCACGAACATCATCTTTTTTTACCTGATTGAAGACTGTCATCCGCCGGTCTGACGATATCGTCTCTTTCTATTTCGCGTTTTAGAAATTCGCGAAAATTGTTGACAAACCGTTCTTCGCGCATGTAACGCATGAACATCGCTGCTCGTTTGATGAAATCGTTGAAGATCGTCCAAGCTCGCTTCTGTGAGTCAACATTAGATCAATATTAGGAGGCCAGAGTCACTTAAACCAGGTTTGTGTGCTAATACATTATCAACATCGCGCTTGAAAACTTTGTTACACACGGGTTCTCAGGCTCTATTCAGATTCAACCCTGTGTAAAGCGTCCAGCAACAAAAATATACTGCAACCAATAACGCCTTTTTAGAAACACAAGATACGGACTTGAAGAGCGCAGACTAATTAAAAACATAACTGTCAGTGAAAGCGATTTTCAAAACATTTGCAAAATAATGTATTCGCTATGTACAAGTTCCCTTACAGGTATATCTCTAATGATTAATAACGCTATTTTATGCGTTTTTGCGCAAGCAACATTTATAATTTTCCAACACAATTCTTTACCAGGTGTCCTTGTTTCATCTTATTGGCTTTCACGTTCGTTTCATTCGTGTCATCAATTGGACCGCTGAACATGGAGTCGGTGAAAGTGTCTGCGTACTTCCTATACCACCGGTCCTCGAGCATCTTGGCAATAGCGGACTGCGCTGAATACAACATCGATGTCGTCACCACGTCAAGATAGGGGATTTCCCTGCATGAAGGGGTTTTGGACAATGTTTTGGGGTGTGGATGATTTATTTGTTGGTTTAACTAAGTGTCGATTTGAGAAAAGCCTACCTGGCTAAAAGAACGGATAAGACTTGTTTAAACTTGTCTCGACAAAATTGTTTGACATCATGCAACAAAAAACGCCCACTCTAAACAAAAGATTTTCTTTCTTCTTCCTCTTAGGTTGTTGTTTTTTGTTTTGTTTTATACACAAGAACGACTTATTTAGGGTACCGAAAAGAATCGTCCAAAATAATAAAATTAAATTGAAAGCCATTTTTAAGGATTTACCCACAGCACTGAATAAAACACGAAAAATTTATTTCTAGTAACACTTGCTTTACTCAGTACTGCACAGCACACGACCTTATAATGTCAGCGTTGCATTGGAGCATCTTGGTTGCTTGCACCTTGGGGTTGTGAAAATATCGTTTGATGATGACGCGCGCCTTATTCTGCCGTTCCTTCTGACTTTCCAGGTTTCTCAACGCTTCCACTGCGATCCAGAAAATAAAGGGAGTATCCGCTCTGTATGCTTTCAGGTAGCGCTTGAAGAATTCGAGGTGGGCTTGCTCGCGCAGAATCTCATTGAAGTTCCTGAACAACAAGTTTAACCAGTGGATCCAAACCATTTTGGCCCAAATACTTTTTAATTGTAGGTTACTGAGTTTTTACCTGTTAAAACAATTCAATGAATTTAACAGTAGGGTTTTTTTCAGCGAAGATTGTGACTACTAAAGGTTCGAGCTGAAGCATTGGTGCATCATGTTAGGGATGTTTGGCTTCAGCCAACGCATCGCGAGTCCCAAAAAGTCATGGTGTAACTTATGTACCAACAAATTACAAGAAAACACCATTTTTTGACAAGTTTTTTGTTGTTTTTATCTTCCATTCCTAAATTTACAAAAAATTGTTAATAGGTCAAAACTTTTCAACCCGTTATACCACGATAAAAAAATTCCTGAGTCACAAAAAAACCGACAACGTGGAAATCTTACGTGGGTCTAATAAGCGGTCGTCGCACGTAGTGCCCTCCTCGTTTGATAGGTCGATATAGTGTAGCAGATTGTCGGTGCTTCTCCACAACCTTCATACGCGTCTGGTTGGTCACCGTGCATGTACCGTTCGGGTATTGTCTAATGGATCGCGACGCTAACTCCTTCATGTCGACTGGTGGAGCTGCAAAGACGAAAAACAAACTTTTTTTTTATCGTCGGCGAAAAATGCCTAAGCATGACATGTTTCTGAATCCATGGTAACGATATATGTATGAATTAGTTCACAAGTTTTGAAAGAAGTTGATAACCAGGATTAGTTTAGGCTGGAGCAATGTCGCCTACGTTGTTTTCTAAATAAGTGTACACACCCTAAAACAAGATTTAAACTACCAACCTTAGACTGGTAGAATGTGATAATAAATTAACTCGTAGATGACTCTTAAACATAAATTTACAGATAGTATTACCATTCTTGAAAAAGATCAAACGTAAAAAATTGTCATTGCGAAATGTGATAACACCTACCGATGATTACTTTCGGAGGTGACGGTGTTCTCGTCTTGCCATCGATATCACTGTCGCCTGAATCTCTTTCACATTCTGCGGGTGGTGGAAGGGTTCGACCTCCTAAACCAGAGGTGGGTTGTTATTTATTCCATGGGGCCACATGAGAAAAGAAAACATTCTGAAGGGTCGGGTCAAAAGGCTTAAATAAGTTTAACATTAATTGTATTTCCTAAAAAAAGCAGTAAATGCACTGTTTTTGAAAACTGGTTAGAGAATATGTTGTATAAAAATAAGACTGACAAAACTGCATTTACCGGTATTCTAGACAAATACACGAAGTCCTAGACAAACAATAACAAGAAGTCAGGGCCGTTACAACAAATACTATGTGTACTCAGACAAATTAAATGCAGAAGAGAAGCCTAAAAGTGCTCAATAACCAAAAATCATTTCTTGGTAAAATAATGGTGCAAAAAGCTGAAACCTGGCAAATGTCCCTCGATGGCAAGTTTTTGTGCTCTCACCATCCGACGTTTCATCTCAACTTTCAGTCGCTTCTCATCCTCTTCCGAACTTCGCTGCAGCTCCTGCCTTTCGGGCAGTCGGGGAGCAAGTGGAGCTGCATCCGGAATCCGCTTGTGGATGTTGGCAGAAAGAAAGTTGGCCTGACCGGGGAGGTGCCACTGGAGGGGGTTGCTGCTCGGTACAACGTCATCGGTTTTAAATGCCTTGGAAGGATAAGGTTATTAGAGCCCAATTTTGCTAAGTGGCTGAAAATAATTGACCAAGGTCGGTCATAATTCACAGCAAAAAGAGACAAAAAATGGACCCATCTTTTTAAACTATTGCTGCATACAGTTTGGCAGGTTTTTGCAACATAAGTATTCCTATCAGCAGTTTTTGTTTCTGCGTACGAGGCTGTCATTGTTTTGTGCAAATACAAATTGCAATGCCCATAATATCAAACGCACTGGAAAAGGGTCCCTATTACCCACCCTCTCCACGCAAGCCCATAGCCCGCGTCTGAACACTAAAACCTTAAACATCCCACGATACAAGTAGCAAAACATATATAGAGTCTCTGTATAGTTTTATGTGCTTGGCTATTATCAGCTCGCAAGAACAACGGTAAAAATTTGTTCACCGCCCCAAATTCTGTATTTTTAAATCACCAACAGCTTTTAAACAATAATAGTAGGAATAAATCTGAGTGTGTAGGTAAACCAGTCGTATAACAAACACCAAAACCTGGTTTACTTCACGACACGTTACGTCTGCTTTACCGCTGCGTTGTAAAACGATTGCAGTTCCTGCTGTTTATAAGCGTCAAAGCAGAACTTTAAATCCTCGAGCACTTCCATCTGCAACTTTCTCATTTGCCACGGCATCTCATGCAGGTGGGGTGACGTCGCTTCGTGAATAATCGCCGTTCGAAGTCGGGGAGGAGACTCGATGCGATGGGGTGATTGCGGAAGCAGGTAGTTGCGCACGATAAGCCGAATCTAAGTAGATTTTGACGAAGGGTGAGTTTTGAAGGCCTTGGTTACGTTTTTGTCCCCTTTGAATCGCTTACCACCTTGCGTGTAAGTTTCAAGAACCTCCTAGACCTAGTGCAATGGCGTAGGTTATGATGTTGTTTTGATATTCCACTATATTGACTATATTGTTGATGTTTGTTTTTTTAGAAAATCTCCTGGTATTTTCTTTCGCTTTTGACGCATTCTCCAACAGTAGACCGTTGCAAAAAAAGTAAAAGGCTTATTTAGCCTCAAGACAGATACCACTTTATTAAGATATACATGAGCGTCTGTTTAGCACCTCCCAGTTCAATTTCGTAGGTTATTATGTTTTTTTGCACTGTATTGACTATATTGTTGACGTTTGTTTTTTTTCAGAAAATTCCCTAAAATTTACTTTTTTACGCTTTTACAAACAGATATTCATTTTTAAAAACGTTAAAGACGCATTAAGCTCCAAAACTGATATCATAAAGCACCTTAATGATCGTGCTTACCGCTGCAATGAAGGAGTTGAATGTCAAAGTGCCGAATTTGTAATCCCATCGAATACACTCAACATCTTGCCAAAACTTTAGGTAGTCGACCATTTCGTCGTTGTCCGTGTTCACAAGAAATTGACGAAACGGGTTGGCAGCCACGTGATCCGTCTGCAACGCCAAAATCACGCGCTCGTTCTCCGGTTTGCTTCTGTAGTCGTTGTCATCTCTCAACGTATAGGTTTTGGTGACTTGCTGTACAAGTGTTGACCTGCACAGAATAGCACAATGGGGCAACGTTCACTAGTCAAAGCAACTGCGCAAAATACTGCCTCTGCAATGACCCGGCTTAGTTTAGGGTCATGGTATTAAAGTTTCGACTTGTCTATTAAAAGTGAACTACTTGGTGCACGAGCGGATTATGAACAACTGGTGATCGTCTTCTTCATCAGTAACGTTTTTCCTCAAATCCTTTTTCGTAAAAAAATTTATGTACTGACTATTTGTAAACCACTACACAATGCCGGTGTTATTTGAGCCCAATTTGTCTGCAAACAGGACGCTGACTAGAAACAAATGATAAGACGTGGAAATTTACCGCAGGTAGAAGATCTGTTTGCAAAACGGTGTTTAACAACTGAAGTTCGTAGAAATTGCATTTAAAAAGGGGGCTTTATACTTGTTAAAGAAATCAAAGTTTTAAACCTACATTTTGTCGATAGTTTTAAAGACAGTTTTCCTCCTGGCGATCTTCAGCGGGGCTTTCTTCTTCTCTTCCCTTTTCCGCGGTTTATCGTCCTTCTGTGCCTGCTGCTTCGTGTTCTCAGTCGGGCCCTCCCCGGATAAACTGAACGTCAGTGTTGTTACCTTCGCCAAAATATATCTCAGAAAACATGAAGCAAACGGACGAACCTCACATGAAAAATGCAAATTACAGTCCTTTAGCCTTTTTTCCCGTTTGTGATGTGTTAAACCAGGGGTGGGCAATTGTTTTACCCATTGGGCCACATGAGAAACAGAAAATATTGTAAAGGGCTGGGTCAAAAGGCCTCAATCAATTCTGCATGTTAATAATTGTATTTCATCAAAAAAATGTTCGATATGGCCAAGCAATAAAAGAGGGTTTTCTTACAATAAATGTCATTTATTCGTATTGTAATTCCAAATTAGCTTTAATAGGCCAGCCATAGTCAACCAAAGATCCGTGTGTGGCCCAGGGGCTCACAATACTCTGGGTTAAATGTGGGTAAACAGTACACCCTGACATTGACACAACTCGCTTTGGACGAATCTAACTACACACCTTGGTCTTCCTGGGCTTTTGACGTATAGCGGGTCGTCGCTTTTTAAGCAGATTAACTGCAGTTGCTGTGGAAACCAAGGAATCTTGTGAACCCTTGCGACTTGTCTTTCTGGCTCCAGATAACTTAGAAAGAAGAATCCTGCACAAAATACAGCACCTGTAGCGTAAGCAAAGCTTCCAAAATATACCCCTGGTTCCCACTTTTAAGTTCTAATCAAGTCGGAGGTCAGTGTACAGTGGTATTTTAGCCCAAAGGCGATTTAAAAGAGGCGGGTATTTAGTAAACCCAAAAGTTTGTTGAAACTAATTAAATACCTATGCCAAGACCGTAGTCTAATACAAGATTGAATACAGTAAATAAATAGTTTGTAGTCTTGATTTAGTTTACCAGTATAATTTAATTAAAACAGGAGTTAAACAAGCATGATTTTGCAATTAATAAAATTCCGATTTAACTATGACTTTACATCAACACAAAGGAATCACGGCACTTTTTACCTGCTAATGATATATGCTGGTTATATGATCACAATAGTATGTAAGAGTAAAATAAATGAACAAAAACAAGAATAAATTTTCGTTCCAAAAAATGCAACAAGGCGAGAGAAAAGGTTGGAAAGCCTTTTACTATAAGCTGACTATAAGCTGCTGATTTTAACTTCGTTTTGGCCCACAACTGTACATGCCTATACCTGCTTCCACTAAAATCAGAGGCTTCCGAATTTTTTCGCGATGTTTTCGAGCTGGCATCGTCAGACTGTGCGTCCCACATACTTGCAGGTGTGCCAAGAAAACCTTCGTTCTCTGCGCCAGGACTGGACGGACCACTTATTCGAAGTGCAGCCTGGACCAAAGTCGATAAATTTACATTGGCAAATTTTTAGCATATATGTACTGTATTATGCTGTCTTTCAATATTTTTAGCACAACTTACTTTTAACTTTAGCAGTGCTTGGCTTTGTTAACTTTAGCAGTGGCTTTAGTCGAATTTAGTATCTTGCTGAGCCTACACAGCTTATAAACCGAAAATGCTCAAGCCTTTTATCAATTCAGCTTACTCATATTACTGAAACGCATTTCCAAGACAACCGGTTTTCAAAGATTTTAACTGTTTGACCTGTGCTACTAACTTGCATTAAGCTTGCATTCAACTTTTACACCTCCGTACCTTTAGCAACGCTTTGCCTCCAATGTTTTCCAGAGGATTTGGGCCAGCACTTCCCTTCTCTTGTGCTGAAGGACCCGTCGTCTCCCAAGTACCTCCCAGTTCAATGTCGTCCACCAAGGCATTGTCGATTACCTACAACAGAAACAAAAACCATTTCATCTGTTGTTGGGAAAGAAACTGACATAACGTTGCACAGCCATTTCCGGCTTGGTGGTTGTTTTGGTGCAATTGGGTCACTATGATTTATTTCAACGTGCGAAATGTCAACCCAACTCAACATGTGGACGTAATATTCAGAAATGACCACGATTAACCCCACTGAGAAATCTAAATCCGACCCTAACACTAACACGTTATTCGTTCAAACAGGACGATGTTTTAGGGCTGTAACCTACCTGCACTAAACAACAGAAAAACCCTCAGAAATCCTATTTCTCAAAATGAAAAAGGCAGGATTGTGAGGGGTTGTAGCGTTTAACCAATCTAAGCTACATAGCTGGTAGTTTTACGTCACTCTACCGTCTGTTCTGACTTCCTTCGGCCTTTGGTCTTCACTTTTGCTTGTGGATCACTCGCTGTTACGCTCGTTCGCCGGTTGGTGGCAGTCTGGAGCAACTGCTCGAATCTTTGTTTCCTTGCAACCTGGGATCGATGTCGGTGTCTCTCCTTGAACTTAAAACTCTTCTCGTCCTTGCTTCCCTTCCTGTACTTGTCGTGGACTCCCTCCCAGCTCTCCGAACTTCCGACGCTGTCCTCTGAGGAGCCGGATCTGTCTCCTTCGTCATCGTCATCTGCGCTTTCGCATTCGTCGCTGTCATCCTCTTCTGGCGTAGGTTCATTGGAGCGTGGCGATTCAGGACGCGTCTCTATGTTCTCTTGATTTTCTTGCACGGGTGATCGACGACTTTTCGGGGAACGTGGTCCGCGGCGACCGCGCCATTTCTTACGCTTTGATCTGGGACAAAATAGGGAATCTTTATTTCGGCCCCTGGCTTATCGACACGTAAGTTCACATTCGTCGAAATGTTCTGCTTTCAAGTTATTGAAGAGAAAATTTTTTCTTTCTACCTTATACTTGCACCTTATGTGGTAATAAAGTCAAAACCAAAACTTTTCGATCAGGGTCCACTTTTACACCAACAAATTTATACTGGCGAAGGGTTGAAAAAGGACTAGACGAAACGGCACCGAAGGGAGCAACAATAACTACAGTTATCAACCTTCGACGTTTTGGCTTTTCCGTATCTTTGCTTTCCAACCCATTCGTTTCCTCATCCTCGTTGGAGCTGGATGCTCCCGGTGGCGCATGCAATTCAAACGACACTTTCGTTTTTCGCTTCCTCTTAGCAGCCGCTGGTGTTTGGATAACCGTATTAACGTCGCCCTCTGGTGTCACAATGTCGATCCCTGGAATTTGGTTTTGGCCAAACCTTGCGTCAAAATCTGCAAACGTGAAAGCAAGAAAATAATCGTTTGTCGCGTATGCTATGACGAACAAATAAACCCCATTCGATCTACATTAAAGAATACTATAGTAACAGACTGCGTCTCTGTAATCTTAAGATTTGGTTGCTGCAATTTTGAGGCGCAAATGTCGTTTACTTGTGCGATCTAATGGCAAATTTGGTAATTCCAAATAGGCAAGGTTTAATTTTTTCATGTGATAAGCAATCTTGATTCATTTAAAAGTATGTGAGATAAGCAATCTTGGTTTATTTAAAAGTAAATATTACCAGTTTACCACATAAGTACTAATAACAACCTCCAAACCTGTTTCATTTCAGTTCGGAAATGATTACTTACCACTTTGTTCATCGTTGCTGTCGCCTAGTCCGTATGACGTCGTGCAAGCAGTCATGCGGAACTTTATGTATTGCATTGCTAGAGAGTAGTAAGCTTCATCTTGCATGTCGTTAACAGTGATGGTTGCGACTACCACATACCGTGGAACCCAGTAGTTGCAAAGTTGGTCAAGACACATCTGTACATTACATGATTTGTTGACCATTTTTCACACAAGCGTAAGTTTTTACATGTGCTGTTTGCTTCGTTAGAATTTAGGCTTAAAATTGAATAGTGTTACACCGTTTCAATTTGAGGAAAATATATTGGACCAATTGTACTCAGCCTTTTTTTATTCCATTGACCCCTTTGACCGATATTATAGCTAATTTCCCCCACCGGAAATTTAGTTCCTAAAAATCCCCCCTTACAAATACAAAAGCAAAGGTGTTAAGCACCTTTGCATCAGATCGTTAAAATATCCCAAATAAAATTTGAATTATGTACATTAACAAATGAATTAGGTCGTTTCGTACAGGGTTGTTGCGCTTTTATTGTTTTGGGTTTGTTGGGATTGTTACCCACCTTCTGCATCATCATAGAAAAGGAGCAATCATACGACCTCCTGTCGTTGTCACCTGACGCTTTTTGGTGCGAGGCCGGCATATGGCGCCACCCAGCGTCTAGCAGGTGCTGAGGAATACTGAGCACACCCGAGCCTGAGAAGTACGTCTCCTTGATTTGATTGAAGATTTCCATGGACGTCCGCGATCGACGTTTTATCTGAAGACGACTAATCACGCCAGCTTACGAATCAATGAGTTTCCTAACTGTTTAGTCTGTATGTCGATACGTGGAAAGATGAAAAAGAAATTTTTATTGCGTGAAATGGCAAATCCGGCTGATGATTTCATCATAAAATTTTTAGCTCAAAGTGATTTGCTGCTAAAACTTTTCTATTTGTCGATTTCGTCATAAAGGGTGAGGTAACAATTTAAAACTAATGGGCTGTTGTCAACAGTACACCACATTGTTAATTCAATCTCTCACAGTCGTTCGGTGTCCAACCAAAACTGATACAGTTTGTAACCCTGGTCGGTTTTTCGCAGAAACATGCGGAATCGCCTCATCGCCGAGACGCGGCCAAAGCACTTTCGCAGAATCCAATGCAGCGCTTCATTCAGAACTCGTTTGTCTGATACAAGCGACGAGATTCAAGCATAACAAATACAGGCATTAAACAGTAACTTCTAAGCCTTAAGACACAACGACCTTACTTTCAACGACCTTACTTTCAGCCAAAACGAATACGTTGTTTACAGATATCAGCAAACATCCGCTAAGAAAGATCTTTCACTTGGTTATTCGTGTTTTAAAGTGGTTTTAGATTTAAAAGTTATATACTCTTGTAAGCAAGGGTATAATGCGTTAAATGAAGCGGTACCGCAATGCCTCCATACTTAATACCACCTCAAAGATATGAAATAGTCGGCAGCCATACCAGAATCCTTAAAACGGCGAGAGTCGTCCTTCATGAAATCATGATTGATAAGATTCCTGGCCAAGTGATATTCGCTGTAAAGTCGACACCGCACGAAATAAGAAAAACGCTTTCTCCACAGCCATTCCAACAAACCGTTCCTATTCAATACCTGTATAATAGAAAAAAATGTCGTCACATCATCGTATGGGTACTTTCACACATTAACCACAAACTTATGGCGACCAACACGCTCACTTGTATCCACTAAATGGCGCAACCCATGCGTTCTGTTGCTTTATAGGTGCTGGGATTACAAATAAAAATCAAATACTGCAGGCATCACATAAATTTTAGCACAATTTTGACAGGATCAAGGCACCAAAATGATATGTAAGAGGTCAATAGGCAAAATAAAAGCACACCAACCGTTAAAAAGCGCACTGTATAAACTACACCATGCAATACAAAAATATATTTCCCTGCTTGCTTTTTAGTGCGCCCGCAACTAACAAACCAAAGGAGGTACGTAATTGTGCTACGATAAGTGTTAAAAAATCATTTTCACAACAGAAGACTCATGGCGCTACCTTTATTTGGAGCAATTTAGAGCAACCAATGTTTCGGTAAATTTATTGATAAAACTTACGTATTGATCAGATGGAAGAGAGGGATCAAGCAAAAACTCCTGAGAATCCTTAACATACGTCACCAACTGACCAAATGCCTGCGAAACGTGTTTCCGTCGTTGCTTTGTTGAAAGTATTAACGAAATAATAGCCATAAATGTTACAAACCGGCAAGGATGCAAACTTGTTGAAGTAATCGATGAAGTTTTCATCTCTTAACAACACCCGAAACTCAGTCAATGACACTGATTGCCCTGTAAATGTTTTACAAGTCAATTGAGAAATCGGTGCTGGACTTGAACTTATAAATATTAGCAGAACTTTAATCGATCTGTTGGGACAAATGTTAGGCATGAGGACGGTATGAAAGTCCCGTATATATGCTACAAGTTAACAATCAAAGTTTTGCAAAGCTTTAAAAACAGAAACACTTCTCATACCTGCCCTTGGCATAGTAGTGACGTTCTCGCCTTCTCTGGCCGAGGTTTTTCGGCCTGTCCTATGTACCACGTGGGAAGTTGCTTACACTTTCAACTACCTTTATTCAACTGATTGTTACTGCACAATCATCCGACGTAACATTAACGTTCTGCATGATTGATTTCGATACTGTGATGTCACAATCTTTGACCGGCCTCTTATTTTGTTTGGGAAGTTTTTTTGATAAAACAGCAAACACATAAGCGGTTTAACGTGTAAGTTGCAGTCTCTTATTTGGCGTTTGTTTAAACTATCTGTTTTTACTGATGTTTAATGTCAATTGTCGTGACAAGATGCATATTATCTACGCCAAACAAGGAAATAAATTGGCAAGATTTTCTACCAAACTTACGAATGCCGGCGAAATGCCAGATATAGTTGAGTAATAATGTTTTTGAACGAAAGCGGTTTTCGTACGAGTGCGCTGAGGCAAAACAGTAAAACAGCAGTTGGCGGAGTATAAACAGACCAAAACAAGTCAAATAAAAGCAAAATTACCATGAGGCTACTGGGCTGAAAAAAATATGGTTTTCTGGACTTATTGGTTACCAAAATAAAATAGTACAGACAGGTGCATGTTGCTTTATCAAGCAAAGACTATTTGTTTTTGTCAAAAAGTAATGTTGCCCTCTTAATTGTTTAACTTGTCAACAGAAAGTTTTCTGTTTTTGCCACAAATTAATTTAAAAGAGAAGCACCATTTGGGTGACTTTGATACAGCAGATGCACTTCACACTTCAGGTACAACATTGTTTGCAGGTTTTTTATGTAGTCACATAAATTCTCTGGTGTTGTGGGTGTTGGTTGTTATGATTAAACTCAAATACTACTATATACCGTAGTCTTGTAAAAACCTAGCAAACTGAAACTAGGTTGCTGACATTTCCTTTGTTTGTGTTTTATGGTACTTAGGCCTGTGGTAAGGTGGTTTCTTAGGGTTGACGCACTTAAACCAAAATGCCAGTGCCAAACAGACTGCGGGATCTAATTCGAAACATCAGAAGTTGCAAAACGGCTGCCGATGAGAGAGCACTGATTCAAAAAGAATGTGCAGATATTCGAAATGGTTTTAGGGAAGAGGACAATGTCTTTCGATGTCGCAATGTTGCAAAAGTTCTTTACATTTACATGCTGGGTTATCCAGCTCATTTTGGCCAGGTAAGATGTCAAATATAGCTATATTCACACCAAATTTGGGCGAATTTCTTTTCAACCAACTCAACATATGTTGGTATCTAAACATATTGTGTTGTCTTTTGTGCAAAAGTGGTTTCAGTTAATTCTGATCATAGTCAGGTTGCTGTTCCTAAAACTAAAATGTAAAATAGATGGATAGAACGGATAATGTGGCAAATTAAGCAAAGTTGTCAAATTTATGAAAAAATTAATTGCATGTCATAATGTATTTACTGTTGGTTAGGGATGTTCAAAGTAAAATATCGAATCCTAAGGATTTGAATCCAGGCAGATTGAATTTGCCTTTTATATCGGGTAATTGGAACCGATATTATTTTGTCTAAACGGCGTGTAAGCTAGCGTGTGTAATTCGTCTGCACTTCATGTTAATGCGAGTGGCATTCACAAACGCAACAGCGCCGATACATCACCGTTCGTTTCCCCTTTTGGTGGAAAGTAGTAATTGCATTACTGGCTTGGGCTTTCACTGACAAACATCTTGACAACCTTCGCATGCAACCGTATTGACCATCTGTCTGACGAGTCTAAACTTTGGATGTTTAAAGAAAAATCACCTTCGGGTTACAGGAAACGTAATAGAAGTCGTGGAGTACTTTTCAAAGTTAAATAAACAGTCTATTATTATGGTTGTGTTGTTTGTATTTCTTTGTGTCATTCTGGCTAAACTAGTATAAGACTTGGATTCACTATTCTGGATTCGCAACAACTATTCTACAATAGCCAGTTATTCTACTTTGAACATCCCTACTGTTGGTGATAGTAAACAATAAAACAAAACATTTTCTTACATCATTTTCAACAAATTTACTTTTGTCAAAAGTATGTGGGAAAATACTATTTTACAGTTGGAAGCATTAAAGCTTATAGTAAGTGGGCGGTTTACTGACAAGCGGATAGGATACCTCGGTGCAATGTTATTACTTGATGAGCACAGGGAAGTTCATCTCCTCATGACCAATTCACTGAAAAAGTAAATACCCACTCGGTTTTATATCCTTTTGTACACACACAAAGTATGTGAATTGTTTATCTGCTATGCACTGTAATTTTCTTAAATGGAAAACATGTGTAGCTTTGGGCATACATTTCCACCTTTAGTTGTTTCCAAAAACATGCAGTTTCTTATCTTACATGTTTATTTTCTTTTAGTGATATGGATAATCCATCACAGTATGTACAAAGTCTGGCCCTGTGTACACTTGGCAATGTTTGTTCTACTGAGATGGCAAGGGATTTAGCTTCTGATGTCGAGCGACTCATGAAAAACTCCAATGGTTACATCAAGAAAAAGGTAGCCACTTGTTTTGAATACATGTTTAAGTTCTTAATGATTATATATGTCAACTTGTACCCAACTTGTGCTTTTGCAAATGAAGCTACTTATAAGAAATCCAAAGAAATTTAACCATAATATTCTGTGCTTCTTATGTCTCTCTGGTCATCTAATAAACATTCATATAATAAGGTCCTAATTAGCTTTCAGTCATTTTAGTTTACCTCAATCCCTAACAAAACCCTTTTAACATTGTTTTCCAGGCTGTCCTCTGTGCTTGTAGAATTGTGCGAAAAGTCCCAGAGATGATGGAAAACTTTATTCCCCTTGCTAAACCTCTTCTGGCTGACAAAAATCATGGTAGGATGCTCTGTTTGTTTGATTTGTGTTGATAAACAATTCTTACGCCCAAATTCTGCTTGCCTTTTTAGGTGTAATGTTGGGTGCAGTCTCGTTGGTAACTGAAATGTGCATGAAAAGCTCCACTGTGAGAGATAACTTTAAAAAGGTAAGTATTTGTGCCAGTTTGATGTTTTTGCATGTCTGAAGACAAAATTTGTTTTATCCATGGATAATGTTTTTTGCTTAGCTTGATCACATGAAGTAAATATTCAAAATTTCATGCACATTTTTTTTATACTATTGCTGATTGTTAGCTTTGCAGTTGAGCTAAGTTCACCTTTTTTTGTATTTTACCTGACATTTGTTGTAAAGTTTAACACAAACATGTTGTTAATCTTTGTGTGAATCAGAATATTTGTGCAACAATTCTGCGCTTGTACTTTGATAAAGTGTTGTTGCATAGCCTACTGAAAGCTTTTGAACTGGTGGACATGTTTGTTGTGCATGGCTTCCTCATGTTGCATGTTGATTGGTATTTGTCAAATTTGTCTAATTGATCCGCTATTGACCGAAAATTATTACCCTTTTTGATTTACATGAAAAATTATTTGGTTGCCTGCAACATCAAAACCAAATCTGTCCTCCAGTTTTTAAAAGCTTTGTATTTAACCGACTTACCAGACCTTTTCTCGAACACGTGGTTGCTTTCAGCTTGTACCCACATTGGTCCGCATCCTGAAGAACCTCATTATGGCTGGATATTCACCTGAACACGATGTCAGTGGTATCAGCGACCCCTTTTTGCAAGTCAGTTAAATGTTTTCAAATATTTTTAGTTTATACCATGGAGGACCCTTTTGTATTTGATTATCACAGCTGGTAAATTACTCTAAGAAAGTGTTTACAAAATCGTTAACATATATATGTTTGTGTGACTTCCAAACTGCACCAGTGATCTGGATCCTGCTTGACACTCGTTTGTGTTAAGTATTATTAAATATATAGAGGTTTTGTAAAGATTTGTGGTCAAGTATTATAAGAATGGAGCACTAATGCAAGTTTAACATTTTCTTGCATATATAACCATACCATATATTTTTAAATACCAAACATATACAACACATGCTACAGTAAACAAGTATGTTCAATACAAATACTTATAGTTTTGGTTTAGGTTCTTATTGCGTAGACCAATGCAAGTTTGAAAAGTTGTTACAGATTCAACGATGAATACCTATATAATACATTCCAACGTGTAGGTGTTTATGTCATTGTAATTAGACACTTTTAAGCATTCCTGTTAAATTCACACTACTATTTGTGTTAACCACTATTTTTGCATTTTCTTTATTTTTAGCAGTCATCATAATGCTATGAGTTACTCTTTTCTCCTGTAAGGTTCGCATTATCCGTTTGCTGAGAATCCTGGGCAGAAACGATGGTGAATCGAGTGAAGTTATGAATGATATTCTGGCTCAAGTGGCAACCAACACGGAGACGAACAAAAATGTGGGCAATGCCATCCTGTATGAGACAGTGTTAACTATCATGGACATCAAATCTGAAAGTGGCCTTAGGGTGAGATTTAGAAGCTTACTTGTTTGAATGTATTCATTATGATTTAAGGTTCTACTCAAAAACACTACTTTCAAGGTATCCCACCTGTTTATATATTTGCCAAAGTTTTATGTGCAAACAGTTTTCTTTATAACTCGCTTTTGGGTTAATTTTTAGTTTTTATATTATTCGCAGTCTAATTGCATTTCATTCATTTTGGTAATACATGTAGCCCTTTTTTAATCTGTTTTAGTCTTTACCATTTGTGTGTCATGATACTGGTTTAGTAACCTGTCATACAATGACTTGATTTGTAGTTTTATTAATACAGATTATTGAACAAAAAATCGATCTTGCTTTAGGTCCTGGCAGTCAATATTCTTGGACGATTTTTACTAAACAACGACAAGAACATCAGGTATTGTGCAATAACATTACCTTTAAAACTGATCAATCTATTTGTTTGACTTCGAACCAACCATTTTGTAACATTTCTTTGGTAAACTAAATTTTGACTCATGTGCATTCAGACATACTGTAGTATTTACATAACATTACGATGTGTGCAAAATACGCAACTCTTAACCATATATTCATGTTTATCTATAACAGATATGTTGCCTTAAACTCACTGCTGAAAACTGTTCATACTGATATGACGGCAGTGCAGCGACACAGAACTACTGTGCTTGATTGCTTAAAAGATCCAGACACATCAATACTGAGGTACGTAACCCAACTATATTTTGCCCAAACAAAAGTTATGGCTATAAACGTGGGTGTTCAAAAGTAGAGTATTAAAACTGCGCAGATTCGGATCAAAATCTTATGTCTTTACTAGGTGATATATCATGGTAACAGAAGTACCACATGAGCATTGAAATTCTTGCTCAATGATAATAAAAGTGTCATTAACCATGCAAATTTTAGTTGTACATTTAAGGATGGATTAGGGCGGGGCAGATGGCAGTTTCCCTAATGGCTAAAACATTTTGAACACTGTCTGTCAAAAATAACATAAGATATGAACTCTGTATTCTACATTTGAACCAACTGTTGTAGAATAGCAAGCTAGTTTTCTTTTAAACCATAGTAGCATAACATGTGCAAATGAAAGGCACTTCTGTACACATTTTTCTCTTTTCCAGGCGAGCCATGGAACTATGTTTTTCATTGATCAACAGTCAGAATGTCAGAGGAACGATGAGAGAGTTGCTGAGCTTTTTGTCCAGGTAATGTTTCGATAATCTTTAAAAGTGCATTGCTTCATTTTAAGTATGTCCCTGTGGACAAGTCCGTTTTGTTAGTGCTTTTAGTGTCACATTTTTACAACAGAAAGAACGTGAATTTGACTGTATGATCAATAAAAGGGCAAACTAAAAGAACACTATTTTGTTTCCAATTTTTTTGTAGTGATAAACTAACTTATCCTCATTAACAGCCTACAGTGTGTGTGGTTAACATGATTTGGGTTTGTTAAATACCTAAATGTATACTTTACTATTTTTATGTAAAGGTTTGATTCTTTTTAAACAAACTTTCGGCATAGGTGCAATGTTGAGTTTAAGTCGGACTGCTCATCAGGAATTTTCGTGGCAGCTGAAAAGTTTGCACCCAACACGAAATGGCATATTGACACAATGGTGAAAGTTCTTATAACAGTAAGTCCACTTCCTCTTTTGTCAACAAAATAAGCACTAATGTTACTGTTGTGATGTAAGGGTTGATTCTGGGTGACTTAATTAAGCAAAAAGATACTACCTGCAGCTCTAAACCTGTGTTGTTTCTTCAGTATCTTTCAATTTAGGGTTGATTTTTCGTAAAAGTTGACTGCAGGGTCATTGCAGTTGACTGCAAGAGACATTGCAGACATCTTAAGCTCGTTTTATTTTTGGTACAAAACCAATAACATGCATCATAATACACACAACATATGTTCGAATCATGCTTTACTTTACATTCAACAGAAAAGTTCACAATGGCAATATTGCCCAAATGTGTGTTTTGTCACAGGCTGGAAACTATGTTCGAGATGATTCGGTGCCGACCCTCATTCATCTGTTGTCGGCAAATGACAAAATGCATGTTTATGCTGCACAAAAATTGTACCAGGCTCTCATTGAAATTAATGACTTGAGTGTGCAACCTATAACACAGGTAAAAATGCTTTGTGTAAGACATTAAACAGTAATATTAGTAATTTACCCAGCGATGTGGTTTGTAGGTTGCATCATGGTGTCTAGGAGAATATGGAGACGACCTGGTTTCTGGTCATTGTGAAGGGGAGGAACCATTGCAGGTATTTATGGACAGTTAAACCGTTACACTTTACCCAAAGTAAATCGAATTTGCAAAAAGAAATCTTGTTAACAATGTATCAAATGCTTTGTGTCATAACTGCCATAACACGCTAAATTTGTCCATTGTGTGCTCAGGTCTCAGAAGCAGAAGTCCTTGATATGTTGAGAAGAATGTTAGAAAGTTCATTAACCAATCATGTGACCAAATCTTATGCAATTAACGCTGTAATGAAACTTAGTGCAAGATTTCCATCACATAAAGGGTAAGATTTTGTATTGTTCATCAGTTTTCTTGAAAGAAATGTTTCAGATTTCCTAAAGTAGAGTCCTTAAAAAAAACATGGTTGTACTCACTTAATGTAGGAAATGCTTAAAACACGGTAATATAATGACAGGCTTTAAAATCCAATTCTGTACAGCAGTTACAATGTTGTATAGCAGTAAACTTAAAGTTTGATTTAAGGACATCAGTGTTATGCAAATGCACCACGAACCAAAATATTTTTGTGAGGTGTTGTACTTGTGGTTTCAGTGACATGAAATTTTGCTCAGTAGTTATATTAAATTGTTTTGCCTTTGCACTGTTTTCATGACTTAGCATTGATGCCAGACAGGTAAAGTATATGTGTTTTCAAACATTCAAAATGCATTTATGTTTTGCAAAGCAGATGAAACATTTGTCTGTTGAAAAACACCAATGTAAGTTTTAATTTTTTTTTAAAATCCTGTCTGAAATACTTCCAGGGAGTCCCAGCACATTGTCAGCCTGCATATGGACTCGCACAATATGGAAGTTCAACAAAGATCTGTGGAATATACCCAGCTGTTTGTAAAGCACGAGGCTCTCAGGCCGGGAGTGTTGGAACGCATGCCACAGTTCGAGCGACCATCAAAAGCTGAGAATGGTGAAGGTAACGAGGAAGAAGAAACAATTGTACCAGCACCTGGTCAACCTGAATCCCATGCTATTGGATCTCCTACACCAGTTACCAACACACAGGTAGGACTTGAATGTAGGGCAGAGCCAGTGCATTACAATGTCACAAGCAAAAGTTGAAACAGGCTTAGTTGCAATGCAAGAAACATCATTGCCTTCATTTTTATTTAACAGTTTCTGTCACACTAACCTCCAAAAGGTCAAAACAGGAACATAGTAGAGTAAAAGACATGCGAATGATCTAAATTTCATTATCTATGTGTGACTTCATACTAGCTGAGCACAGCTCACTGGTATTAAATCCTTTGTTTTTGGTCAAACAGAGCACTTGCAGTTCTAGCACATCTATACTTCTACAGGTTCAGACACAATAAAACGAATACAAATTATGTTTTGCCTTTTCAGCAAAGCAATGTTGATCTCCTATTGGATCTAGTTGACCTTGGAAGCACAGCATCTGCACCAGCACCACAATCAATGCAAATGCCGCCTATGACAGCACAGAATAATCTTAATAGTTTGTTGGACCTTGGACTGGGTGCTCCTACAGTTAACCCAGACATGAATGGTGTTCCCAATGCCAGCAATGGCCAAATCGGCATGCCTACTGGTCTCATGGGTGATACAATGTCAATGGGCAAAGACCCACTTAACCCTGGAAACATGTCAGATCCCAACTTGATCATGAACAACGTCTCCCAAAGTAAGTTTGTCGTTTGTTTGTCTCAACATTCAGACTAAAAAAATGTAGAATTAATCAATTGGTAGTTATAAAATGGATTGTGAAATTGCCCTTTTTAAGAAAAAGCTTTGTGTCTAAGCACATCCAATGTTGTTTTGCAGAACAAGCTGTGCAGAGTGTTACAGCTTTTGACAAAGCCGGTTTGAAAGTTATGTTTGCTTTCAATCGTGAGTCACCAACTGTTCTCTCCGTGGAGTTGACAGCGAACAATTCCACAATGAATGACTTCTCCGATTTTATATTTCAAGCTGCAGTGCCAAAGGTAGTTTTTTTAAATTGGAAAACAATTCACCTTGATTTTGTCAAAAAAAACAGCTAATGGCCAAGCAAAAGTCCCACTATGTTGGCTTGTCATTGAACTTGTATTTGTTGGTCTGTTACAAAGAAGCAAAACAAGCAACCCTAAAAAAGACAGTTTCGTGGTGGTTACCTTAAACTCTAAAATAATAAAAAAATGAACAAACTGTTTTGACTTAAAATTATCCATCTGAAAAAATTTGTTTGCATTTTTGTGTGCAGTCATTTCAGCTCCAAATGATGCCCCCCAGTGGAAATAGTCTTGGAGCCAACAGCACGAGCAGCGTTACGCAGGTTATCCGTCTTAACAACCCAAGCAAGGTAATTTCTTTTTTTTGGTTTGTACTTTAGCAAAGCTCTTATTCTTTTAAGATAGATGAGACAACTTGGTCGGTCGAGCCAAGGACTAAAACTTAGTTTTATAATTTTTGGTACAGGCTCAGCCAAGATTACGAATGCGGATATCATACTCATGCCAGGGCCAAACTATCCAGGAAATGGGAGAATTTAATAACTTTCCGGCAGCTGTATGGCAATGATGAACCGGAATAAAAAAGTTCATCATATTTGTTGCACAAGTGCTTGTCTATGCTGAAGCGAGTAATGACCATCTCTCCGCTAAACTAATCTCATAAGGCCACATGCCTTGCAGCTTGGAATGAAAAAAATAGTGGTGGAGTTGTGGTAGTCTGTGTATCTTCCTAGCTTTACCCCTATTCCTGTTCATGTTATGTGTGCAAAAATGTAATGTGCTTTGAACGAATCATTATAATGTGGTAGACCGTCGAATAATAGCTGTATTAGTGCAATTGACTGTGTCTTACATTGAAATTTATCTTCACACAAAATGTCCAGACTAACCGAGGTACCCCTGTGTTACTCTCCATGGTCCAGCCTTGTATGGTGCTCTGTGAAGAAATTCCTGGGTACACTAAGGATCATACCGTTTTTGATAGCTGTGTATTCTGTAACGAGTTTGGTTTAGATCTACAAATGCATCAAAATACCTGTAAGGCTACAAATGAACAATAGAAATACCTGCATGGCTACCATATAAATGCCTGTATGGCTTGGACAGTAACATAAGCAGGAATTTTTGTCGAACCCATGTGGAGAGTTCAGTTTTACGCACTTTATTATTTTCTTGTTCATTGTTTGCCACCTAACAATTGCAAGACTCATCTGGTAATTGCAAGAGTTTTGTACGACCGCTCATTGTGTACAAACATTTTACTCGCCAACGACATATAGGTATATAAAACGCTTTTCTTGTTATTTGAAGTGTGTCTCGCTACACTTTTTTGGCATATGCCTGGATTCCAATGTGACATGCTGGTAGCTAATTTATTGGCAATGTACACCTACGAAAGTGTAGGAGTGGCATTTATCATGAATAAATTGTGTATACCAATCCCTGTGCCAGGTAATAAGCATGTAACTTCTTGGATTGATTCTACAAATAACATGCATTATCAAGTAACGAGCAAAAATATTAAAGACACAGTTGTCTGGCTCCATAAGATTGGTGTAGGAAGTATTGGCAGTTAAGTTAAACATTTGGTAGTACATCGTTGAAGAAAAACTACGCTTCGCAGTGCTGCACAAAAATATTGTTCTGTTTTACCATAGTCAGTCCCGAAATTTGGACTCCAATCCTTTATTGACAGCTTTAACAAGTGAAAAACATGCAGGGTTCAGGAGGGCATGCTATTGAGGAAACATGGAGCAAACTGTTTGATAAAAATTACCTGATGTCTGATTCTATATAATGAACAATGTCACTTTTTTACACTTGTGATAAAAAAGGCATAGTGACCAGAACACTCTACAATCTCAAATAAAAGGACAATATCTCAACTTAATGATAAAAAAGTGGGCAACAAGTTTGTAAGTGCAAATGCTAAAGCACAAATTTACCCATTCAGAATACTAAATGTGGTTCCCAGGTTTTATAATCAGGGCACAGAGTTGTGCCAGAATCATACATGCAGTGAGTTTTTGTACAGCACCAAAACAAAATGTAAAGACACATCATATTGCCACATGGCTTAGAACTTTGTCCAATTGCATGGCTTTGCGTAGGTCTCCTTGTAGCTTAAGGCGCCCACTGGAATATGCTGTGTAAGGGGTCATTTGTTCAGACATAAGTGTTTGCAGAGTCTTGGCATCAAGTTTAACTTCTACATCAACATCCCCACTGGGATTGCAACCTCTTCCAGCGATACCGGGGCTGTTTTTAAGGTCCAAATAATATTTTCCTCCACCATCACCTGTGATTTCGAACTGGAATGAGGCATCCACCTCCTTAACCAATTGGGACGTAATAGACTTTTCAACAATTTCAAAGAGCTCTTCAGCAGTTTTTAATTGTGCGGGAGCCTCAGGTACTGGAACAGGCTCCTGCTGTTTTTGGTTTAAATTGTTCATGATGAAGTGTTGGCCAATTTTCGCAAGATGACCAAGTGTGTCCATGGTTGGATCAGAAGGCAATGGTTCAGCTCCATACATCGGCATAAAAGCACTTTGTTGCTCTGGTGGTGCCATTATCAATGTGATATCTGACAACTCGACACTGCCAATCTCAACACCCCAGTCTTTGGCTGTTAGGTTTACATCCATTTGTATGTCATAGGCAAACACCTGTTTTTTGTTTTTAACATCAGCAAACTTTTGTTTACTTAACAGATTTGCCATTGATGCTTTTGCTGCATCTCTTACACCATGATTTACATTTTGTGCTGACAAGCTCATCTTCACAGGGTTCCGAATTCGAAAGTGAATTACAGCCCCAATGGAAATGATGCAAGCGTCAGTGGTGCGCACATTGGTAGGTGGAACATTAAATGCTTTGGTTCTCAAATCCACTTTGTTGCATTTGTCGATACAGGGCAAAATAAACACAAAACCAGGACCTTTGGGAGCAAGCAAATGTCCGAGCCTGTACACAATTATTCTCTCATACTGATTCACAAGCTTGAAAGTAAATATAGCAGAAAATGGAAATGTAATAAAACATATAAAATAGCATAATCCAGTGAGAATCGATGCACACAGACAGTCAATAGACGACCTTGAGAATTCTTCCTGATTGTAAGCTGGTTCATAGGTGTCATCGTAGTCATCCTTCTCTTTCATGCCGCTGTATGTAAACTGTGATCTGAAGTCTAAAGGTTTATTGATCTTGTTCATTGACGTGTACTTCATTTTTAATAAAAAACCCTAATGGTTTGTAACAGTCACCTGCAGAAACACAGTTAAAAGACCATGAAAATGGTCTGTAAAGCACTTTAATATAAGTTCAGCAAAACAAGAAAAAACATAGATGGCACAGATGTTATTAAATCCACATTCACTTGGTTGCGCACATACAAATCAGCAATAAGCATTTGTAATCCATCAAGATTTACAAAAACATTGGAAGAGATTTTTTAGTTTAAGCAATTCAACAAGGATGTGCTGAACAAGTCACCACACTGAAATCACAAATTAAATAGTTTGACCAGCCAAAAACTTTGAAATAAATAAAGTCAGGAAACTCATTGAAAATAAAACTGTAGTTTGTCACAGTACAACCCATATGAAAAAGATTGTTAAAAAAGAAATCAAATCGATTGATGATTTGGTATTGGTGACATGGAACTGATGTTTAGGGTTTATTTATTGCTGTAATACACGTTTAGGTATGTTCCTCAAGATTTACACCAGGTGCAAAGTTTGTTCTACTGTTACTAGTTTAATTCACCAATACATATTTGTAAAAAAGCACTATTCAAATTTTATTTATAATTTGCATGTAACATATAGGGGTTTATTTTTATTTGGATTTTTCATTATCAGCTAGTTGCTTTAAAAGTTCTTCTCTTTTTTCCTCGCTCATGTTTCTCAAGTTTTGTTCAAACACTTGTCTCTCTCTTGAATTTTTCACGTAGTTTCGTCCAACTAACATTGTTATGGCGGCCACTACACCCCAAAGCACCATCCACATCATCATTC
This sequence comes from Phallusia fumigata, assembly GCA_008931825.1. Taxonomy (NCBI): domain Eukaryota; kingdom Metazoa; phylum Chordata; class Ascidiacea; order Phlebobranchia; family Ascidiidae; genus Phallusia; species Phallusia fumigata. The sequence continues at coordinate 33,075 of QXVZ01022122.1, read as the reverse complement.
GCCTCACACGGTCCTTTTCCAGTTTTGGAATTTCTGGTTCTTTAATATTTTTGGAACTGCTGGAGGAATATCTCAAACTGCTCAAATTTTTCCGCACTTTAGTACAACCACACAAGCTTATTGTTTCTTGGTTCATGATGTTGCATGTTTGCATCATTGAAAGTGGACCAGAATGATATTGAAATATCTTCCTGCAGCGAACTATGTTCCTTATTAAACATTGGTTAGCCATTTTTCTTAAAAGTCTAAAAGTATGGCCAGGTAAAGGGATAGTTATGTGATATAGTGTGCTATAATGAAATGATCTATTACTTTGTGGGTACAATCATACTTAACAACCAAGTTTGTGCAGACACCTAGCTGCCACATGGCAAAAAAAATTAAAAATTTGCACTTAATCAAGACTTCACTGTGATGTCATTCGAGCCAATTTACATGATCCAAGACCCAAGTCCTACATCAATCTGTTTGGCTGTTCAAAAAAAATCATAATACTAAAGTTGCGGTTTAAAAATAAATAATAGTATGTTGTGGGAAAAAGCTTAACCAAAACTAATTTAAAACAATGCAATACAACTTAACATTCCATTCACTTTTCCACATAACTTATGCTGAATTTTCCAATCGATCAACAAAACTGGTATTCCGATCTGCTTGGAAGTGAGAGCCTAGTCGTGGCTGGCTGTTCTTGCCTGTTGTAAATGAGTTAACAAAGGACGATATGGTGATAAAATTCTGCTCAATGACAAATGTTATAGACAGTCAGCCTCAGCCTCATTAAACAAGCTGAATGTTTTTATCCCAGTACTTAATGCTTCACTGAACATGTGCACGTGACCCGCGGGTTTGTGACATCACAAATCAGTCGTGCCAACTGCATTTTTGCACGAGTCGTTTGTTGTGTCGAAATTGCGAGGCTTGAGTTAAGTTTATTTCGCTTGGTGAAAGAAAACATAGCGACGCAATACCACTAAATCAAAAGTTGGTGCACAGTGACATGTGGTTTAGGCCACTGTGATAGATATTTGTTTACTTTATCCGATAAAAACACCGCGATTGTCCTTAGTTCTGTTCATTCAAATTGGCCTAGAAATAGGACAGTGCAGGTATTTACAGCCCTAACAATTTTTGTTCTAAAAACGGGCAAAAACAGAACCAAAAAAATATCGAACTACCTTTCCCGATGGAAAACAATAATAGCAAATAGGTTATTTCAAGAATCACCTAAAATATTCTATTTTTAGGTACGGTGCCGTGGTACGGTACGCCCTTCGTAACGAGGTACGTGGTGCGCACAACTAAATACGTATCGTACCGTACTGCCATGCTTGGCCGTAAGGCTATTTAACAAAGTTAATTAATGGACCAAAGTTAATGGACTTTTTCCTCACAAAACATGCATTGACGTAGAATTAAAATCTACATATCATTGTTAAATCATGACATCAGCAAAAAAAGCAAACTCATTGTTAGTGGTCGTGGTAAAAAATTTCACAGGCAAAGACGTTTTTTTCCAAATGCAGTTACAATCTCTCAATTTTGTATTAAATATCCTATACAATATACACACGCGGTTGACCCTGATACGGGTCAAAACACGACAAATTGCGGACATGAGCGCCGACTGGAGACGTGAGATGGACATGTTTTTCACGCCACCGTATTGGTTTTTGGGCAAATTATGTTTTACCGTTTGACAAGATAAGGATTGTCAATATTTTGAAAAGCTTAATTTTTTCAACGAAACGCCTGGCAGCAACAGAGACATACTCTGCGTAAAAACTCGACAAAGGTGGAGCCGGTACCAAGAAATTTGTCAGAGCGGTGACAAGTTTTTCCAAGCGAAGACTATGTGCTACAAATTTAATGCGTAAAAGGCCCAGATAAATGATCTTGAAGTGTCATACTTTATTTATGATGCTTTACGAAAGTTTCTTCGGACTATAGCTCGATATTTTTAATTCCCCTTCCACATAAGATCGTTTTTTTTATTTTTTCAAGATAACGATTTACTAAATAGTCCTGTGGTGTTTACCTGATATCGTTACCGCCAACAAGTGTGTTCAAAATGTGTTGTACGTTTATCGACAGTGCCCTCTGTTAATTATTGACCCAGTCACATGTAGGACTATAAGTCCGTGTTTATTCTGGAATGCTCAGAGTGCAACTAAAGTTGCAGCTTGCAGAAGTTAACCGAATCTGTTTAGCCGGCTCTACCAAGCAGTTGGAATAATCACGTGCTCCATTGCAAATTTGAGACATTTAATTTGCCTGTCAATGTTTGTTAAATTGTAAATATTGATGTGTTCATACCAAATCTGGTGGATTTACACGCGAGACGTGAGTGCAAGACTTAACGTGTAACGCCTGAATAAGTGCGGGTATGAAAATGTTTTGGTACTGGTGAAAAAAGGATGTCCAGTTTCACTTTGTACAAGTCATTGGTTTCGGATTGTACCGGACGGTTGTGCAGTAGTGTTTTGCACAAAACAATCCTGCAATCACGCAAACAACTATATCGAGCCGCTGAATCAAAAACTAATTGCCATGTGACTGGGCTGCTTACATTTTTTCGCACAGGTACAGTTTCTTTGTTAATAGTTTTTTTAATATTGTGTGGGTGTGCGTATACACTGGCAGTATGATTAGAACTTTGTTTATTTCGCTCGTCTACGCCACCGGCTACGTTTTGCCTTCTTTACTGGGCGACGCCGTGTTGCTGTCAGTGTGTCTGTACGCTTACGTGCGATTGATACGCCCCCTATTTCTGATGTACAAAGAAAGCGAAGAAATAAGTAAAAGGGGATGGTCACCGCGCCGTCATCCATTCTGGGGACACCAGAAGATGCTTCCCCCGGATGAGCGCGGAATAAATCTCAAGCTTGAGTGGGTGCAAAAATATCGAGATATGCTAGTCACGTGGGCTGGACCTTTCAAGGTATTAGTAGAGCCTCTTACACCAACTTCGGTTAGCACTGTTCTGCTGAGTTCCTCCCCAAAGACGAGTTTTACGGGTTTCTACGCCTCTGGATCGGTGACGGTTTACTGACGTCATCGGGCGACACGTGGAAACGTCATCGCAAGTTGTTGACGCCGGCTTTTCACTTCGAAGTTTTAAAGTCTTACATGATGATAAACAACAAATGTGCGGCTGTCTTAGTGAACAAGTGGAAATTACGAAGTGAAAATGAAGCGATTGAGATTGGCCCCGATGTGACCCAACTGACCTTAGACATCATGCTTCAGTGCGCCATGTCTGCAGAAACTGGTTGTCAGATGGATTCTAGCAATGGATACGTGCAAGCTGTCCACGAGATTACTGAAATTACCGTAGATCGTTTCAACAGCTTGATATACCAAGTCGATTGGATTTTCTGGTTGAGCCCAATTGGAAGACGTTACGAAAAGGCTCTAAAATTCGTGCATTCACAAGCAGAGAATCTCATAAGGGAAAGAAGGGTGGCTTTGTCGCGCTTATCTACTAAGGATAACCAGCAAACATGTCAATCACAGGGAGATTTCGAGTCCGAACTTGGATTCAAGAAAAAAAGGCGTTTTGATTTCATTGATATTTTGCTGCGATCAAAAGATGAAAAAGGAAACGGTCTGAACGACCGCGAGATTCGAGATGAGGTCGATACATTTCTGTTTGAAGGCCACGACACAACGTCAAGCGGCATTTCTTGGGTTCTATATAACTTGGCAAGACATCCGGGTTACCAACAGCGCTGCCGTGAGGAGGTGCTGAGCGTGATGGGCGATAGAGAAGACATCGAGTGGGGTGATCTGAATAAGCTGTCCTACTTGACAATGTGCATAAAAGAGAGTCTACGGTTGCATTCGCCTGTGCAGATTGTGGGCAGGACCCCTTAAAAAAAGATGACCTTTGTCAGTAAGGACATACCGGGTGAAAAAATGGATGTCGATCCAAATACAACGCTTTTGGTCAATCTGTGGGCATTGCATCGAAATCCAGAGGTATGGGAGAATCCAGAGCGATACAATCCAGAAAGATTCCTACCAGATAATGTTTCAAAAATGCACCCAACAGCGTTCGTAGCGTTCTCAGCCGGTCCCCGTAACTGCATTGGCAAAATCTTTGCCATGAATGAATTCAAAACTACCGCAAGTTTGATTTTGCGAAACTTCGAGCTTTTCGTGGACGAGGAGACGCCGAAACCAAGAATGACTGCCAAACTTGTCCTGCGATCGGAGAACGGGATTCACATCAAGATTCGACGACTGCAAAGGAACAATTAATTGACTAAATTTTGTACATTGCGTATTTTGTTCCTAAATCGGTTGCCAACGAATTTTTTTTTGCATAACATATTCGAGTTATTGTGTCGCAATAGTCACTGTTGAAGTTGTTTTCTTGGCTTACTTTGCTTTAAGTATGATTTGATTGTTTTGGGTGGTTTAATTTTCAGGTACCTCAAGTTTGCAATTTGACGTTCCAAATCAATGAAACTAAACAATACTCACAAAAATTTTTGTTCTTTTGCAGTTATAGTCTTTTTTTTCACTTCGCTTTGCGCTTTAAACTTGACAAACCCGTGCGAACTACCTCTGATACAAAAATGCAGTTAATTCCACTACATAAGTTAACCACTAAGCAATAGATTGCGGAAAAGTTTAGTGTTATCGTGGCTTAAAAAACATCAGGAAGTGAAGAAAATTGTAATTTGTGATGCGGAAATCGCAGCAATTCCAATGAGCGCAGTGTACTCATACTGTCAAATTAGTTATACTTTCCGTTTGTCATATTATAACATAATTCCTAATTCTTTTAAACCACACAATAAAATATAAGTAACCATCTATAAACCTGAGGCACAACAGTTTTTGTTTATGCGCCTCAAATCAAACTACAGACGAGCTTTACGTTTATTCTTCACATCATTGGATTTAACGAGTTAAGGCGGTGTGGAGAAACCCCCCGAAAGAGATAAGTGGCTGATGAAGCGTTTACTTAAGAAGCTGTGCAGCGCTATTGAGCTGTAACCTGAGCATTTTTGGTGAAGAAGGTAGTTTATTTGTTTTCGTCGACTGTATTACGCCGCGAGCGAGGCCTCACAATGCGATCAGCGACTCGTAGCATGATGGCGAGGGTTGCGCCGGGACAGGCCAAGTTGGCGGAAAAGCTAATTATTCTCAACAATCGTGCCATTGGCATGCTGACAAGAGTATACAACATTAAAAAGGTAATTACTTGCAAAAATTGATTATAAATGGTAAAATGTCCATTATTATTTTTCAGTACGTCTGCTAATTGTTTTCTTAAAAAGCTGTTTTCATCATTGTCAACTGTTTTTCACTCTAGTTTAGAGGTTGTTGGTCGCGCCCCTCGCTGACATTATTTAACAAAATTATTTTAATGTCACCACCCCCTCCCACCTTTTCGGAAAAATCAAAATTAAAAGTATTTTATTTCTATTTTTAATTTTGCTCATCAATAGGAATAATAGAGCTGCATTTTTGAAACTAGGTGTTTAATTCCTGCTTTTGTAGAATGCACTTCATAGGTCTGATTCACAGTCAAGTTGGTTCCAAACTTTTGTCTTCACACTTTTCCCCCTCTGCAAACCCTTTAGGCCCCCAGTTTAAGAATTAAATATGCACAAATTCAATCAAAATATGCACAAAAGCAAAGTAATTCCCATGTTATTTTTTGTGTTGTTAGGCATGTAGTGATCAACGTTCAAAGCCTTCATTTCTGACGGATAAAGCCTTGGAATCGGGAGTAAAATTTATTGTGCGAAAGTTCCCGCAGGTTGACATCCGTAGTAACCAGGTAAGTAATTTATTAAAAACAGTTTGAGCTCTGTTTGCAGTAGCATTAATGACAAAAAACTGTTTGACAGAATCAACTGGCTGGTGTTAACAATGCCAAAAATGACATCCTTAAAGGCCTTTCACTTTACTATCACACATTTGTGGATGTCATGGAGTTCAAGGTAAATTGTAAAAAGATGGCTTGTTGGAATTTTGTTTTATATCCATTTAGCACTTTAGTTATTCAAGGCGAGAGAAATATTTCACAAATAAACACAATAAACGCAAAAAATGTAAACTATATTTGATACCAATATAAAAGATTTAAAACTCTGATCCACTGAAATTATTAAAACAAACACCTGAATTAGGCTGAAGCTTTTTACAAACACATCATTTACTTGTGATGTCACAAAACAGCAAATGTGCAAAAAAACTGTTTTACTTCTTTTGTGACCTTTAAATGTGGTTATGACCTTCAGTTTAAAAAGTCCTTATCTATGGTATTACACAGCTAAATGTAAAGTTGTTCTGCCTACAAATGAATTTCTGCCTTTTTTATTGCAGGATCACTTCTATGATCTTCTTGGTTTGTTTGACAGTTTATCAGTCTACCTGGACATAGTGAGCACAGAAATTGCATTTACACATAACTGTTGTGCACGAAACTACCTGTAAACTTTTTTATTGTAACAGACAGTAAACTTTGATTTGACATCGGGCTTTCTTGATTTGGTATCAAGATTTGTGTCTTTGATGATCATTGTTTCAAGAATCGATGACAGAAAAGCGATTATTGGATTGTATGAAAATGCCCATGACATGATTCATGGAAAAGTGTAAGTTTGTGTCATTAATTTCACTTAAAATAAAATAAGATAAAATTAAAATAAAGATAGAGCATTGTTTAAAATACTTCAAAGATTAATGTGTTTCAAAAAGGTTCATACACAATTACACATATACTTTTGTTTTACATGTCTAAAAATTTTATATTGTCACTGATGTTAAAGCAAGCACTGTCATGTTGTTGAAAGTTTTTTTCAAATATCACTTTTCAATTTACGTTTAAAGTTTATTTGCATCTGCCCATGTGAGAAACAAAGATTCAAAAGTCCATTAACCCATTGCTTTTACCAAATTTACTGAATTTGACTAAAGTTTGACAACTAAACCCAAACAAAGCCTGAATGGTCTGTAACAGTTACAACTCGCCCTCAAGTCACATAGGCGCTTCGGCCACAGGGTGGGAATATATTGTACAATAGTCATCATATCCTGTTTGATTGTTTCACAATCTCAACATCTACAAATGTTTGTGTAGCCCTGCTGTCGCTGTAGTTGCCATCTTTTGTATCATATCCACTGCAAATGCCTGGCAGCAAATATTTGCACTTTGCATTGACCATTTGCATATTTTTTGCATTTTTCATTTTTTCAGATGTTTTCCAAAAACATGAATTTTAATTCCTTTTGAGTTTTGCTTTTTAATCACCTGCAGTATATGCAGTAATTTTTTTTTAATTTAGGCTTTTGTTTTGTTGATAAAATTGAAAGGCTAATCCAATTGACTGGTCAATGAAAGTTTTATCAATTTTGCACAATTTTGTATTCTTAATAAGCTTTTTTGGCCATTGTAATTTGAGATCATGAACAAACCCATGGCCAGAGTTTCTCTGTGTCTTATTCTTGTTTGTTGTTGTGTTACACAGAGATAAAGACTACTCAAGGCTTAGCCAGATGATTGTGGATTATGAAAACCCACTAAAGAAGCTGGTGGATGACTTTGGGGCCCATTGCAGGGTCAGTAACATTACAAAGCAGCCTTAAAAAAGATGCCTAGGATGGTTCAGCTTTTGTTTATACTACTGTAAAAGACTGTCATTTGATAAAAGTTTTTGTGTTAATTTCACAGACTATGCATTCAGCCGTGATGTCCCTGGTTGGTATCTACCCTTCGCGAAATGCATCAGCTGACACATGGAGATCTGCTGCTTTGTTCAACATTGTTGCTGCACCATCACAAATGCTCAATCCAGCCCCATCTGAAAAGGTACATATTTACTAGCTTCACTTGTTGCTTTACACATTCAAGTAAAATCGAAAATTTGTTTTCTTTACCTGCATGTGTTGTATTGATAAGTATGTACACTTGGGATTTTGCAGGATTTGAGTTCGAATAGTATCCTGTACCTATGTTGTGTTTGAATAATTTTGATCCTGTTCTAAAAAAGGTCCTTATTTTTTTGCAAACTCAACTTAAAATAATGACATCATTAATAATCGATCCTAGTTAATGCCGACCAGAGGGTACATATAGTTTGCAGCATTTGTGTAGCTTTGTAATGTTGGTTTTTAGATGCAGTGTGATTATGTGTCATTGGAGAACATTGAAAGATGGGCTTACTTTGGATATCTACTTTGCCACACGTCGCTAGTGTCCAACCAAGAAGCCTGTGGTGGTATGTGTTTCCAACGACACTCTTTATTATAATTAATACTAAAACACAGCTGGGTAATTGCATTAAATTTCAAAGTACATGGCATGCAAAAGTATTAGAAATTTTGAAAAGCTATATTTGTGATGATTTAAGTTTAAGCTACGCTGTTGATTGGTTAAACCTCTTTGGAGCTATTAGTTTTACATATTTACTTCTTAAAAGTTAACTGTTGGTTTCAAGTAAGTTTACACAACTTTTTTGTATTTTCATAGACTATACACCAAATGGTAAGCCTTATTTCTTCATAAGGCCCTGACAAAATGAAGTGTTAAAACTTTTGCAATACACAGAAAACAGGTGCAACAAAAAAAGGTCGAAGAACAAACAAACAGAGACTTAAAAACCCTGCTTGGCTTGTGGCAGTGTTTAAAAATTGGTCAAACGTAATATGTTTGTTCAGGTTTGTGGCGACCCGTACTTCAGTCTAACTTTTGTCTAACCCTGTTTCGTGATGAAATCATCATGGTACATCGCAGCGCTGAAGAAGTCTTTTCATCAGTTAAAGGGTTTGTGTGGATGTGCATGAGTGTACTTTATTGTTTTTGGTTAAAATTATGAAGGCTAATTAAGTAGAGTATTGTAACCAAGAAAAGGTTGGGAAAACCCAATATTTTTGTTTAACACTGTAATACTGCTTTAAAATAACGCCCATAAACATATGATGAAAATTGATTTTCATCAATCCCAAGTAAATTCCCCCACTGCATATATAAATCTTGTTTCTTATGTTGTGAGGTATATATTAGTTTTCCATTCCAGCTACAACAAAAAAGTGTCGGAAATAAAAGAATGCAGGGAATTTTCAGCACAAAATGCAGGAAAAATGCACAAAGAACGGCGTCGTTATCTTCGGACATCGCTTAAAGAATTTATTGCCCTCCTTACAGTAAGTTTACTCTTAGTGTAGTCTAAAAAAGGTCAATCTTAATACCAATACTTCCTGTTGTGGACAATGGGCATTGTTGTATGCGATACGGGGTAATTCACGTAATGGTAACCTTCTGCTAATGCTGTGGGGAAAAACCCACTTCAAGAAAAACTCCCAGACAATACTTCAGTAACTGTGGCAAAAAAGGAACCAGATTCCTGATGCTACAAACAATTATGCTGGGCTGATGACTAGGCTTGGTTGAAAGTTTATTGTGGCAATTTGTCAACAGTGGCTCATGATCTTGTGTCACGCTTGAAACATTTCCATTGGTGCTTGGTTTCTTGTTGCCATTACTGCAGATATCTGTTTCCTGATAACAATACCATGAAAGCATTTGGTAAAATGCCTGTAACATATCAGTACAGACTAGTTTGAACTATCTGTTACAATTGCCTACCCCTTGCGTTCATTTGTTTGTACATTTGTTATTATAATAATCAAATCGACCTTAATCACAAAAAAAGGAAATGGATTTCGAAGAAACACTTTAGAAAACAATATCATGCACGAATTTATTTACTTTTAACAGAGTCATTTATATTGAGTAAAACCTACAAGTGAGTCACAGAAAGCAACTAAAAAAATTTTTTACTTGCACATTGCTAAGGAAAGAAAATGTGCATTAAAATTTGCCTACTTGTCTTATTCTCAATTAAAACTTTGAAATACAGGACCAGCCAGGCCTTCTTGGACCGAAAACCTTGTTTGTTTTCATGGGATTGTCATATGCAAGAGATGAGGTTTTGTGGATAGCCAGACATGCTGGAAACCTGGTAAAAAAGGCCAGTGGGGAGGATTTTGTAGACAGGTAAACGACTTTAAAAATCTGTACTTGATTTATGTTTATTGCCATGAGGATGAATTGATATAGAAAGACTAAACCCTGATAGACAAAAAACACTAAACACCCTCTGTTTAATTTCTAACTTTTTAAGTCAAACAATAAACTCTAAAAAATAAGATAAAACTATTTTCTATTTTATTCTTATTTTCTGTCTGTTTGTACAGGCATCTTGGTGAGCTGATCTTTTATATGGAGGAACTCCGTCTCTTGGTTCGACGTTATGATGAAGTGATTCAGCGCTACTATGTGCAATTCATGTATGGATATGACTCAGTGGTCCTCAATGAAACTGTACAAAACCTCTCTGTAAGTGATTGTACATAAATTTGTTCTGTAAACTCAATTGAAGAAAACTGAATATCAGATTTTATGCAAATCACAATAATGCAAATTGTTATGGATCAAGCAGGTGGCGCAAAAAACAAAAAGTATACGCAGGGGCTATGGATTTTGTATGCCACAACTGTCTTGGATTTGATGTTGTTTGTTGGATAGCTTTAGTCAAAAATGATGTGAACAACCTTTCTATTTTCAACATGCAATTGGCAGATACACTATATGAGTCACAACGAACAATTTTTTGTGTTCTTTCGTAGGTTTGTCCCGAAGATGAGTCTGTGATTATGACATCAGTGGTGAACACAATGACATCACTAAGCATCAAACAAGTGGAACAGAAAGAAATCTTTGATTTTCGTGCCATGCGACTTGACTGGTTTAGACTTCAGGTTTATCATTGCTTCATTTATAACATATAACTGGTGTAAAGCAGTGCACCACCAATTTATTTAGGCTTTGCAGCCCCCATCGTGCATTTAATTTGAGGTTTCATTTCATTCCAGGCCTATACAAGTGTAAACAAAGCTGCTCTATACCTGAAAGACAACATTGGACTTGCTCGTCTCATGAACACAATCTCATTTCACTGCCGAGTTGTTGACGAACTTGACGAAATGATTCATGAAACATCGGACTTGTCAAACTTTTGGTAGTATTACATCAATTTCCGTTAATTATTTATTCGTTTGTAAAAAAACACTTTTCATTATATTTCACCTAATGTAGAAGAACAAAAAAATGTATCGTGCATTACTGTCCGCTAAATATATTGGGTTTCAGGAAAACAAAAAATGTGTCAGAGATCATCATTAGATATTCTACGGAATTTTCCTCAATTGCAAACATTTTTACATTTCATTCAGCTTTTACACAACATTCTTTGGAACTGCATTCAAGCGATGTTTGGAGCTCCCAGCACAATCTCGCTTCTCCATTGCTTTTCCCCTTGTGTGCGGCCACTTCAGTTCGGCTGTCGTTGATTACTGTCCAGAGGAGCGGGCTCACATTCGCGATCGTGCTCTAAACTTTGTCAACCAGTTTCTTGAGGAGATGGCAAAAGAAGCCAGAAATTTGTTGTTCAACATAGCTGCTGAGCAAAGCCTGCTTGCTGAAAATGTAAATATTTGTTAACCTCCTAGTTGTTCGGTGTTACAGCCTTCTAGGCCTGCAGGTAAAAAGTGTTTAGGAGATCTTGAGGTGTCAATGGTTGTGTTCAAAAAAACAAGCAACAGTATTTTACAGTTTATTTGGCTTGCCAAGCTTAACTTCTGTCACAATATAAAAATGTCTGCCACCCAAGTTAAATTGCGGAAAACAAGTTTCTATCATCAAGTTTTGTTTTTCCCAATGGCTTTGATATGGTTTGTGTTTCAAGCCGGTACAATTTTTTCAGTTGCTTTCCAAAATGGCTGCATTGCGTCTAAGACAGAGTTTGGCCAAAAAAGGGAAAGCCAAGAAAAACACAAAGAACCCGACCCAAGAAATGCCGAAGCCAGGGGAAGAAAGCATGAGAAAAGATCGACTTTATGTCACAAAGTTTGTGTTTTTGTTATATTCTAAACAGTTGCTGTAAACTAGTATAGGTTCCATTTTAAGTGAACAAGTTAACTTTACTCTTTTTTTTATCTAAAGCCAGTTTATTGTATACTTTTTTGTCAAGAAAAAGTCACAATTTCTGTTTGCCCATAATAAGGTAGTACCTAAAGTTGTGCACAGAAATTGTAAGTTAACCCATTACTTCAACTACAGCACAGGCCCCATAAATGTCAAGTTTTAAAAATAGTTAGATTTGATTCAAAACTATTTGCAACTTTTAATCTGATTCACCCACTTCACAACTTATTTACCAATAAAAAAATGTTTAGTTTGCAGGCTCTTCAGGTTAGAATGGCTCAACAAAATGTATCAACTTTAGTGTTGATTTTGTTAATCTTGGTTTATTATGTAAATTTGTACCAACAGTCAGAAAATGTTCAAAACTTCCTTATCCCATAAGTACTGTAACTTTTAAAAATCTTTTTTAATCTTTGATTTTTAAACGTGGTATTCAGGATGGACAAGTATCACATGGCATTGGCCGAAATTTGCAGTGCCATTAACTACCGGCCAACTATTGTTGTGTGGGAACACACTTTCACCCCAAAAGAATATCTCACAACACATTTGGAAAGTCGATTCTCGCGGTGAGTACAATGCATGTCCTGTGCCTCGCCTGCAGTTTTAAAATACTGGCACAAGGCAGGTCCTGTGCCATCAAAGTGAAACACTGGCCATACTAAAACAGAACTGTCCACAATAACAAAGCTGAATTCATTGTTATAGGACTCTTGTTTCCATGACCCTGAACAAGGAAACAAATGAAATTGCAAAACCATCAGAGCTGTTGTCTAAACTGAAAGCATACATGTCTGTCCTGCAAACTGTTGAAAATTATGTGCATCTTGGTAAGGAGATATTTTTGTCACTATTGGCGTTGGGAGAGTAAAAAAGGACTATTAACCACTACTTTGTTACTATACAGATGTCACAAGGATTTTTAACAGTGTGTTGCTGCAACAAAGTCAAATGATGGACAGCCACGGGGAAATCACAGTTACAACTCTCTACACTCAGTGGTAAGTATCATGTTTTTGGGGTTTCCTTTTTTGCGGTTCTTTAACGAAACAAGAGATGCACCACTGAACTCTGCAATGCCCTTTACATTGCTAATTTGTCATGCAGACTAGTTGCATGTGTAAATTTGGACTTTGGGTTAAAATTTACAAAATGTTTTAGTGATGTTTAATTTATTCATTATCATTTAAACAAAAACAGCAAGTTTACCACAAAACTCATGACGACGTTTAGTACACACAAGTATTTAGTGCTTTTACGATGTTTATAAATAACAAATTTGTTAAAAATGCATACTTTAAGGCTTTAAGCAAAGTGTATGTGTGAAATTTTTTCTGTAATTGATCTGCTCCCAACTTTCACAGGTACCTGGAGGTCATGCTAAGGCAAGTTAGTGCTGGAAGTATCATTTTCTCAGAATTACGTCGTCACTTTGTGAAACTGCCAAACAGCCACCATGAGTCTTCGTCAAGCAACCAACCGCCTGTCAACCCTGAGGAATATTCAAACATAAACGGTAAGAAGAAAAGTTGTGTGATGGGCGTGGCACATGCAAATGTGGTAATTAAACAGTTTTAAAAACATGTATTTGTTTCATGACATTTAGCAATGTATTTTCCTCAGCAAGTTTCTCGTATCTCTGCCAAATATATAATGAAGTCACTTCATTTTTGTTGTGGTTTTAATCTGCAATAAAAGGTTTTACCCTAAAAATCTGCAAAAAAGTAGAAACTGCAAAAATAAACCAAAGATTCACAACACAACAGCTCTGCCTCAACAACATTACTTCCACCCAACACAAGTATTAACTCTGCTTAAAACTGTTGTTTTATCGGGACATCAAGTTGTTAGCTACATTCTTGTTACCTCCTCCAAATGTGTTGGTTGGAAATAATGCTGTTGTTGTGGAGCAGGCACAACTAAAAACCGCACCGAGGCCGCAACAGAAAACACAATTGCTGCAGGCAACATGCTAACATTTTTGTGAAGTTTACATAATGTTTTTGTTAACTGTAGCAATAACGAAAAGTGTGATCTTTTTAATAACAGAAGGAATGCAAAAATTAATACACAGTGTGATTTGCATGCTCACATACATATGTTTGTTGTAGCCTTAAAAAATATTTTTAAAACACGTTATGCCCCGCATCCTAAATTTTCTCATGCAGTTAGGGGGTAGTTGTTGTTTAGGCCTGTTGTAGAGCAATTCTTGTTCAAACCAGTTGTTGTTTACCCAAACTGTTGTTGTTTTGCAGAACTGAAGGCCTTGGCCCAAATAATTGGCCCCTATGGAATGAAGTTTCTTAATGAAAGTCTCATATGGCATATTGCAAGTCAAATTACTGAGTTAAAGGTGATGCATAATTGTTTGTTTAAATGGTCATGGACATTCCTAAATATTTTTTTCACCTTTTTGGTAATTCAGTAAGTTTTTAAAAGTAGAAATATTTTTTTTATCTCCAACTTTGCCTTCACAAATAATTGGTTGCTGGTGCAGTTAGTAATGTTTCAAATGTATTGTGTTAGTTTATCTTTGTGTTGCGTGTAACTCAGGGAAGTGACAGCTTTGTACCAGACTGTCAAGGTTTGAATTGTTTCATCAGAATGTGTTTCTGTGGACAGAAAACAACACACAAAATCAAAACAGATGTAACATAATACACAAACCATTAATATTGACTTGTAAAAAATAAATTATTGTGTAAAAGTCAGTAAACTTGTCAGCCCTATAGTGTGTGTCTGTTAATTCATCCCCAACAACCCAATTTCTGTTTAAATATCGACGTTCCCCTTATTAAATCCAAGGCCAGCGCCCATTTGAGTTTCCAAAGCAACGGACTGAAAAATGTAAACCCCTCTTAAAGATTCTGAGCTAATAAAATAAATCTGCATTAATCATCCACCTAACAGAAAAAGATGGCCTCTTGTAAAAACTTTATACAATTTCAAAACATAATAAAATGATCAATAAAATTTTGGAACCCTAGAGATTGGTGATTCAGAATAATCGAGTTCTGACCGCTGTGAGGACGAGTGTTCACAAACCTCTTATGATGACCGAACTTTGCAACAATCTGGATGGTAAAATTCTCCCAAAACTGCACTCAACTGCAACTAATTTAATCCCAACCTTTAATCATTTCTTTTGCATAAAGCAAGGCTTGATAGAGAGCTGTTCTAGTTATCGATGTAGTTTGCTGCTAGTTATCCCTGTATAGGTTGTTTCTGCTTTCTGTTTCCACTATTTTGCCACTAACCACATCAAGGCCCAAAATTGTTCGGTGCGAAATATCGGTGAAATTATTTTTGTTTTAAATCATTGGAAAATGTTCTTGTAACAAAACGTTGTAAAAACATAATTATAAACAGTTTTGCAACCTTTTAAAGCCAAGTTGTTTGGTGATGGCTGAAAAAAATGGTTTGTCTAAAACTTTTATTTTACAACAAAGCCATTTTAAAAGATTGGTATTCTAGCAGTGCTTTTCCAACTTTGCAAAACTTGTCTGTGCTGGCAAAACTATGCAAACTAACTCTGTGCATGTTATGCAAGTTCGCTCCACCCGAAGACGGCCAAGGAAATATTAACAGCATTTGTTTTTACCAACTGCCCTTATGCTTTGTAGAAACTTGTCTCGCAAAACATGGACACCCTTGCTGCGCTGCGAACTAACTTTGACAAACCTGAGCAAATGTCTGCACTGTACCGAAGGCTAGATGGTAACCAACATATAACTAATCACACTTTTGCCTGATTTTGTTTTGTTTTTGTCTGATTTTGTTTTTGCATGGCAAAAACTAGTTAATGTGGTTTAAGTTGGGCTCTTTTACTAATCTTTCTGTTTTTTATTACATATTTGTACTTGACATTTTATCTTTCTGGCACAAGCCTGTCTGAATGCAAGTCTCTGTTTTGTTTTTAAACTGGTAAAAAGTGTGATCATCATTCTGTTTTGTATTGTTTAACTTTTCCCTAGGATACATTATTATTTGTTGCAATTGATTAGGAGTGGAAAATGTGCTTCTTCGGATGACCATTATTGGTGTTATTCTGTCGTTTCGAGAAGTGGCCCAAGATGCGTTGAATGATGTAAGTCTTAAAGTGTTAGATGAAACTTTAGATTGAACCAAAAACACTTTGCATTTGTAAAAGAGCTGTGTTGTGACTTTTTCATGTCAAACTATATTATCAGTAACACAAGACAATTTTCAGTATTACTAGCATAGAAAAAATCTAAATCTAGAAAAAAAATTGTGTCTAGGGAAACAATTTACAACAAAAATTATTCCAGAGCTGTGTGGTCCAACTGTAGTGTATCATGGACCATCAGAAATTTAGTTTATTCCGCAAGCTAGTGCCTAAATTGGCATGCAGTCCTACAGTTGGACCTCGTTGATTGATAGAAACTAGATTTAATAACATCTTTTTTATTTTGTGTTTGGATGTAATAACATTCAAATAGACATTGTTATACTTTATGTAAGGATCAAACTTTTGTTTTGATGGCTTTTAACTCTACTGTAACCCAGTAAGATCCAAAAATATACTCCCCATTTTACTACAACAAACATCAGTCATGGAAGATCACAAATACGTTTAAAACCCACATGTACCTAAATTCAACAGCGAGTGGGTTGTGGTCTGTACTTAGCATCTACGTAATTACTTGTGTCTTAGACCAAGGTAAAAAAACAAATTGGTCATAATGGCGATTCAATCAATAATTGATTATTACCACACACTTCAGGTGCTGCAACAACGTATTCCGTTTCTCATCGCCTCAATTGAGGACTTCAAGGATCATATTCCGAAGGAAACTGACATAAAGGTAAAAAAAACTTTTCTACGGTTAGGGGGGAAAAGTACAATTACCAATTGCCCTGAAACTTAAAACTACGCTGCCACCTGCCAATCATCAAAACCTTCTAAAAGTTGTAACTTGTTATCATGACAAATGAAATTTCTCCACCAGTTGCATCGACAAAGTATATGTTTACCTTCCATCCCAAATTACAAGCCACAGTTTATGATTGGCAAAATTCTCTTTTTTGAAAGATAGGGAGCATTGGTAAAGTTTGTAATTGCATACATTCGTGGGTGTAGTAATGAACATCTTTACTACAAGCTTCCTGAAACGAAACTGACTTAACAGGATCCGAAAACAGGAAGTTGACAGAGTATCAACTCAGTTTTTATTAATAACATGTTTATGACCTTTGTGTACTTGGTATGTGAAACTGTAAGTTAATACTTATCAGCATAGGCTGTTAAAAAGTGACTTACTATGCAGGGGTATTTAAATCATATGAAAACATTGACATCACAGGTTACAATGAGTGTGAATGAACTTGCTTCTGCTGCTGGTCTTCTGTGTGAGATCGACCCAACTCTGTGCAGTGCACTTGCATCACAAAAGGTCGGTTTGATTCTAAAATTATCGTGCAAAAAATATTTTATATTGCAAACTCCAGGTGTTTTTCAGAAAAAAGTGTAGCCAAACATAAGCTTAGCTTAACACCTAACCGGTGACCTATAGTAATTCCTGGTGCTGCAAATACGATATCCTTGCCCTCAGCTGTTTTAAAATTATGCGTTGTCCCATTACCTTAAAACTATCAACTTTGCCATGCTGACCAAAACATTTAACAAACCCCTTCGTTGTGTACAGATTGAAAACCCGGAGGAGGAATACAGAGTCTCCTGTCTTCTCATGGTCTTCCTGGCCGTTTCCATCCCACTGTTAGCACGTGACGACAAATCTCTGTTTCTTGCCGATTTCGTGGGTCACGGAAACAACTGCCACTGCCTGGCTCGAGCTGTCAATCAAATCGCGTCGGCGCTTTTCACCGTTCACCGCGGCAAGGTTGAGGAGCGACTCAAGGAATTTCTCGCAGTAAGGTTTTCTCGCTGACAGTTTTTGCTGAGCGTCGAAATGTGTCACCAGCCGCACTGACTTGGCTCTAATGTGACGTGGTTTACAACATTTTGGGCCGACATTAGTTGCACCATAGAAATATTCTCAACGGACCACATTAAGCGAAGACGAAATCGTGTTCGAATAATGTCAAACAGGGAATTTGATTTTGTTACGGCGTTTGTGTAGGACGTCACAGTAGTCGTGCTTGATTTTGAGTCCTCGTGCTCTTTTCGGGGCTGTTGTTAACTGATCGAAGTTTGATTGTGTTAATTTC
This sequence comes from Phallusia fumigata, assembly GCA_008931825.1. Taxonomy (NCBI): domain Eukaryota; kingdom Metazoa; phylum Chordata; class Ascidiacea; order Phlebobranchia; family Ascidiidae; genus Phallusia; species Phallusia fumigata. The sequence goes on along the minus strand of QXVZ01022122.1, from coordinate 14,882 downwards.
GTGACTAGCCAAAAATAATTTAGCTCGAAAATACAAGGGCAGCGTATGGTTGAATTTCTTGTCAAAAATATCAAGCTACATATTGTCACACTTTTACTTAATTGCAAGGCCAAAACGTCCTAATCGCTGCAAACACATTTTTTCTTAGCTCGCTTCGTCCAGCCTCCTGAAACTGGGCCAAGAGACCGACCGTGCAAGCACTCGTAACAGGGAATCCATCTATCTCCTGCTCGAGAACATCGTGCGGTCGTCGCCGTTCCTCACAATGGACCTGCTCGAGTCCTGCTTTCCCTACGTCCTCCTCCGTAACTCGTACCACGCGGTTCGTCGCATGCAGCCAGTGTCGAATGCAACTCGAGCCGAAGCCACGCAAGCCACGGCCACTGCTTAACTAAAACTTGGTCGTTTTTCAATGGAAGGTACAAGCTTGATACCTTGCGTGTAAAACATTTTCTGCATTTCGACGAACGCTGTTGTCATCATCAGGAATAACTTACACACGAGTACTGGCTTGTATCTTTTTTTTTGAGACCATTTAAAGCCGTAAATTGTGTAACTTGGTTGTTTTATGTTTGGGAAAAATGTAACCTGAAGCAAGATGACATTGAAAAATGTATGTAAACAATATGTTAGTGTATTATCTCCTTTTTTGCATCTCATACCATTATACCGTACGTAGCATGATTCTTATAAGATTCGGTAACATTATCAGAGTTGGATTTGCATCATCTCAAGTTGTATCCTATTTTTGTTTGTCCACATCTCGGTCATGCTGCTGTTGACGTAGACACACTATCTCATTTAAAATATGTGTGCACGTACGTTACACTGTATAGAAACGTTTGCAATTTTGCTGGCATTACAGCCATTTGCTGCTGTTAGGCGTCTGTGCATCAAGTAATCAACAAAGACCTGTTGTGAAAAAGCGTTTGCCATCAAAGCAAAGACACATTCCCAAGATTGCACGAATAACGCCAGTGCTTTGACTGGATTTGGGTTTGTGTGCTCAAAGGTTTTCATCTAAAAACCATGTTTGGTGTTTTGCCGTCTAGGGTATGTGACTTTCAAAATGTCACTTTGCCTAAAAATGCGGCAATACCTTCGCTTAAGTTTTCTTTGGTTTATTTGCCTCTCATTAAGACAAAAAAAACATGTTCATATTTGTTGTGTATCATTATGTTCTTTGCATGGTTAGATACAAAGCTAAACAACAAAATTATTTCGCTATTTCAAAGTGTAAGACCATGTCAAAAACCACAGATCATATCATGTTTTCCAGAACATCAACAAGTTTGTGCGTGTTGGTCGCCTGTATTTAACTTCTGTAATTCACTCGCCTCTAAATTGTTTAACCGTTGATTTATTGTGTTCTAATCGCTCTTGCTTCTGCACCTGGCCATATAACAACGTTTCCCATTTGTAAATTTTTGTCTTAAAATGATATGCGTTTACTTTATGTGACGAAATTATTCATTGTGGTTTCACAATATATAGCTCATTGGCTGATTTTCATTGGTGTTTGTGTTTGACTAAAACGAAGAGCTTGTTGATCAGAAATTGCCAAGAATACCAGTCGGTCCAATATGCGCGACTCGGGAGAACAGTTCCGCCAGATGTCGCTGCTTTATGAATTCTGCAGTATACTGCAAGTGGAGTCGGTTGACATGTTAAAGCATTAATTTTTAGCAATAATTAGTTGTTCTTGAACTTTACCAGGCCAAAAAATATACATTCAAACCAACTCCGCATGTTTTGATTAATGATAACTGACTTGACTTATTCTGAGATTGCAACAAAACAACATCAAAAATACAAAACTTGTTGATTCGTCATGGGTTGGTTGACACAACGGGCGTGTTCGGTACGGATTATTCGAGCTTCGAAACATGTCAATCCCCGCCTGTAAACTTAAACTTAAAAGTGCGTTGGTTTGAGCAAAAAACATCCACAGTTCCACACCCAGTGCAAAATATTCGATCTTTACGTGTAACAACTGTTCCTAGTATCCGATTTGAATCAAATCGTCACTGAAACGTGCGACCGGGAAATCGCAAATGTTCATTGGTTTTTGTTTGAACATTTTTTTGCACTTTATTTCAAATTTAATAAAGGAATATTCTGCCAACAGGTAAAATAGAATCAAAATGTTTTTGTACGGGCTTACTTTGCAGCGAGCCAGCACTATTACGCATGCTGTTCATGGCAACTTTTCTGGAACCAAACAGCAAGAAATTGCCGTTGCACGAGGTAAAGCCGCTCAAGTTGTGTTAATTTTTGACTAATTTACGGTTGCATCAGAAGCTCACAAAATGATTCAAACAATAGTAAATGCAACAAATTATTCAAACAACGATAAACACATCAAAAATTCGTGGTTTAGCAGATTGGTTTTGCTTTTCAGGAAAACTTCTTGAACTTTTGAAACCTGATCCGAACACTGGAAAAGTTCATACACTGATCTCGGTGGAAGTTTTTGGTGAAATACGATGTATTATGTCATTCCGCCTCACAGGAGGCAATAAGGATTATGTTGTCTGTGGATCAGACTCTGGAAGAATATGCATTCTGGAATATATACCCAACAAAAATAAATTCGAAAAGGTTTAGGTCTTTTTAATTGTAATGTGCAGATATCTGATGTCTATTAATCGAAACAGTGTTTAAAAGAACAATTCATATTTTAATACCCCCAAAAGAAATTATGTGTATTTGCAAACTAACCTTTTTAACTAGAAGATAGCTTGAAAAGTATACAAAAGGATTTCAGAAAATAGTCCACTTTTCAAATTTTTTGTCCTTGCTAGAGATAACATAAATTTATCTATTTGTTTTAGTGTGGTCTACAGTTTGGATATTAGTCCATGATTTAGTGTGATTTTCTGAACAAAATATATGAAACTGCTGAGTGCCATGCAACTTCTCAAAATTTAGTTGGAAGTAAATGTTTTTTAAGGTGCATTTAGAAACATTTGGAAAGAGTGGCTGTAGAAGAATTGTTCCTGGCCAATATCTTGCTATTGATCCGAAAGGACGAGCTGTAATGATAGGTAAATTGTGGTCATCAAATTTTCACATCTTTTTCTTCATGTCATGTTTGTACACATTTCAGGTGCTGTAGAAAAGCAGAAGCTGGTGTACATTTTGAATCGTGACTCTCAGGCTCGTCTCACTATTTCGTCTCCACTTGAAGCACACAAATCTAATACGCTGGTGTATCACATGGTAGGAATGGATGTCGGCTTTGAAAATCCCATGTTTGCTTGTCTGGAGTTGGATTATGAAGAAGCAGACACAGACCCCACTGGCGAAACTATACAAACCACACAACAGGTATAAAACTGTTTGCTGTTATTAAAAAGTGTTTGAATGCCAAGATGATTGCTTGTTAAAGGTGCAGTTGCTTTTTTTACCATTCCCAACTTTGTTCAAAAAAAACATGGCCAACAACTTGGCGGATTGATGTACGGCCCTCGATCAATAGCAGACCTGGGATTTTAACGTTAGAAACGTATATTTAGGATGAAATTTAGTTTAAAATTCATTTAATTACATGTCAGTTGATTTCATTTGGCTACTGCCTACGTTTTTTGCACTAAAGCATAAATTGTGTTAAAACGTAGGAACACACTTGATGCATAATTTGCAGTTTATGTGTGTGCTCGACATTTTCCTTTTGATGTAGTTTTGTATTCCAGACTCTCACCTTCTATGAGCTTGATCTCGGTCTCAATCATGTTGTACGAAAGTACAGTGAGCCCCTCGACGATCGTGCCAACCACCTGATTTGTGTTCCAGGTGGAAACGATGGCCCTGGTGGTGTGCTAGTGTGTGCTGAAAATTATGTCACCTACAAAAACTTCGGTGACCAACCAGACATAAGAATGCCTATTCCCAGAAGGAGGGTAAGTTTTATTTTGTATTATATTTTTAAATTTTTAATTATATTTTTTTTTAATTTTTTAAGTTTAAAATTTAAACTAAAGCTGTAAATGCATTGGAATTTAATAGTTTTTTTGTAATTTATAGAATGATCTTGATGATCCTGAACGTGGAATGATCATTGTTTGCAGTGCTACTCACAAAACCAAGTCCATGTTCTTCTTTCTCATTCAAACAGAACAGGGCGACATTTTTAAGGTTGTCCATTATATCTTAACATATCTTCATATCTTTTGTAACACCCATGAAAGTAAATCAGTAATCTCACAATTTTACATTGGAACATTGTTCTTCAGATGAACCTTGAAACGGACGAAGACATGGTCACAGAAATACGGTTGAAATACTTCGACACAGTACCTGTTGCATGTGCCATGTGTGTGTTGCGAACGGGTTTTCTTTTTGTCAACTCCGAATATGGAAATCAGTAAGTTGATTGGCTGCACAATCTATTTAATAATATATTACAAGGATGTTTTGGTCTGGTGGAAATAATGTAAAAACTGTAACAAACACTGATGTGAACTATTGTCCTGTTTGCTTCATTTCTTTCTTTCGTTTTAGCTGCCTTTATCAAATTGCTCATTTGGGTGATGATGATGATGAAACAGAGTTTTCAAGTGCGATGCCCCTCGAAGAAGGCGACACCTTTTTTTATGCTCCCAGGCCACTGCGGAACCTTGTGCTTGTAGATGAACTTGACAGTCTTTCACCAATCATGGCCTGTCAGGTAGGTGTATTTTGTCTGCATTTTGTTGTTTCATCACAACAAAAGTCTAGTTATAAACTAATGAAAAAAATTTAGTTCTAAAATTTACACTACTTCCTCAAAAAAGATTTGATGTTGGTCAATAGCACCATTTTTTGTAGATATCTGATCTTGCTAATGAAGACACCCCTCAAATGTATGTAACATGCGGAAGAGGGCCTAGGTCTTCATTCCGGGTGCTAAGGCATGGACTTGAGGTACATATGGCTGGCCTTCATGTTTGGTGCAGCTCTAACTAATTTTCCAACCTCTATTGCAGGGCTTTTTAAAAAAATGTGTAAAGCATAAACTTTAGTGGTTATTTATGTTTTGTAACATATATTGTGTGGAAATGTTTCACAAACATAGCTCATTATTACTTGTTAGAAACTTATTCTCCAAGGTATCACTTAAGTTGCATGTAAAGGTTCTTTTTATAACACAATGAACAGTTGATCAAGGTTAGCTATTTTATTCTGTTAAAAAAATAACTAAAAATATATTTCTAGGTTTCTGAGATGGCTGTGTCCGAACTTCCAGGTAATCCTAACGCTGTTTGGACAGTGAAAACCAGTGATGACGGTAAGTTTTATTTTTTCGCATGTATTTTCGTATGTATTTGAAAATTTACCTCCAATGTTTATGATTTTTACAGAGGAATATGACTCCTATATCATTGTGTCTTTTGTTAATGCTACCCTTGTCCTGTCTATCGGTGAAACGGTGGAAGAAGTAACCGATTCTGGGTTCCTTGGAACCACCCCAACTCTGTCATGTTCTTTACTTGGTGAAAATGCTCTTGTACAGGTAAAAATGGAACATGCGAACTGGCACTTTGTTTAGGATATGTGAAATTCTTCTTTCAGATCACTCTGATCTAAATTTATTGATGGAAATTCAGACCGTTGTTAAAATTGTAAAACCTTTCCTAGGTTTATCCAGATGGAATTCGACATATTAGGGCTGATAAGCGTGTAAATGAATGGAAAACACCAGGAAAGAAAACAATCTTTAAGTGTGCTGTTAATCAGCGACAAGTTGTTATTGCATTGAGTGGTGGAGAGCTGGTGTACTTTGAAATGGACCCAGTAAGTGTGATAATCTTTAATACTGCAAAGAAAATGCTTGTACACTGATTCTGGATTACCAAGCATCACAAATTGAAGGATGTTAAGAAAAAATTTTAAATTGGATTAACTGTTGGTATCTGGAATACTATTTGTACCACTGCCTTTGACTAAATTTTGTCTGATCTGTAGCTCACCTCTGGATTGCAAGAAAGTGGTCCCCAGACAGAATCGCTTCCCAAATTAGTGTGTGTACATCAGACTTGTTTATAGTAGTCAGGGATTTAATGCCAAAAACAATGGTTTCACAAAATGGTCTTCTAGTGAAACACCATCTAGTGATTGTTGAACAATCAAGGGTCTCTTTAACAATGTTTATTTTTTACAGTCTGGTCAGCTTAATGAATACACAGAGCGGAAGGAGATGAACAGCGAAGTGGTTTGCATGGATCTTGGCAAAGTTCCTCCCACTGAACAGCGAACCAGATTCTTGGCAGTGGGGCTCGCAGACAACACAGTTCGAATCATTTCCCTCGATCCACAGGCAAGTTCCACTTAAAAAATTCCACTTTTTGCCATATGTAAGAGTCATTTTTTGCAGTAAATAAACTGAAAAACAATAACCAGAAAAACGGATGATTAAACTACCGTTATGTCAAAGATCTAGTGCAAGATACAACAATGGTCAGGGATTTTGCAAAAAAAAATTTTCCGCAATTTTTGTTTTTATGTAATTTTTTTTTATTTTGTGATTCAAACCAAGCAAACTATTAGCAACATGTCCTAATTATGGGTCCCCTTCCTGAAAGGGGACACATATTGATTTCACTCTGTTTGTTTGTTTTTTATTTCTTTTTTTTTCTTTTTTTTTTCTTTTTTCTGCCCTGCAGCTTGTCCATGCACTTTTGGCATGAAATGTTTGATGGATTTGGATGAAACTTTCACAGCTGGTAGATATGGTCATGGAGATGTGCCATTCATTTCGATTGACTTCTTAGCCCCAAGGGTTACCCCGCTAGCCCCCAAAAGGGTGAAATATTACCTTGCACTATGTTTATGCACTTTGGCATCAAATGTTTGGCGGATTTGGATGAAACTTTTGCTGTTGGTAGATATGGTCATGGAGTTGTGTCATTAGTGTTGTTTGACCCCATATCCCAACGGTTACCCCACTAGCCCCCCAAAATGGGGCAAATAGTTAAACGATTTCCGAATTGGATGAAATTTGGACAGTTTGTTTAATATGTTATTGTCATGCAATAATTAATGTTTTTACCCTATAGCCCCAGTAGTTACCCCACTAGCCCCCTAAAATGTGTAATATTATTAAACAATGTCCAAACTTGATGTAACTTGGACAGTTTGTAGAACATGTCTTTGTGGTGCACTGATTGCTTTGTTTATGTCTATAGCCTTGACATGTTTTCTGAAAAACGCAATATGTAGAACTTTGCATGTGTGGGGACCCATGCGTTTCTGCCAGCAGAAACGATAATGTCATAGATAGCCAGGTAACTATAAGACCCAATGTAATATAATGTGTGGAATAGGGGGGGGGGGGGGGGGGGGGAATAGTGTATGTAGAATGTCTATATATGCTAAGCCACCCTTCTAGTTTTTTGTTGCTAAATGTAACTTTCCAAGCTTCTGTTTTGATATGTCATCTGTTTAACAGGATTGTCTGCAACCCTTGAGCATGCAAGCACTTCCTGCCACCCCTGAATCTGTTGCCATCATTGAAATTGGAGGAGGTGAAGATGAAACTGGGGCACAAAGAGCTTCTGGAGGGTTTATGCTCAATATTGGACTGCAGGTAACTGCTAACATAGGTGCAGAACACAGGTATACTGGGTAGGCCAAGCAAACCAATTCTACAAGTGGGTTTATGGGTTGCACCATACCTAACTGTTTCACAATAAGATGTCATGTCTGTAGTTAGAAGTGTAGGGGTTCAAGACGAGATTTATTTGAACCCATGTCTGTTACCACAAATTTTAACCAGTATTGTCAAGTACCTCTTTAAAATTAAATCTTGTGAACATAAGGAGAACAAGTTCACTTCCTGCAGGGTCATACACTCAAAACTGTTGGGTGCAGCATAATGACAAACTCACACAAACTGCCCATATCCGTTTGTGAAAGGATTTTTGTTATACTTTGCACAGATCTTCACTTACATTGAGTTTATAATCCAAACAAAGTCTTTTATTCTTTCCGACACATTGTTTAATAAAGATTTCATCCTTGATTAGAACGGTGTTTTGCTGAGGACTGCTTTGGACAGTGTGACTGGAGATTTGTCCGACACTAGGACCAGATACCTCGGCACCAGACCTGTCAAACTGTTCAAAGTGCTTATGCAGGTAAACTGTGTTTCAGACATATTAAAGTTTAGTCTGAAGACTAGAAGTTTGTTTGATAAATTGCATTTACTTCATTCTAGGGTTCGGATGCAGTTCTTGGTATGTCAAGTCGTACCTGGCTAAGCTATCAATATCAGAACAGATTTCATCTTACTCCGCTTTCCTATGACAGTCTTGAGTTTGCTTCGGGTTTCGCATCTGAGCAGTGTCCGGAAGGAATTGTTGCTATTTCAACCAATACCTTGAGGTACATGATACATCAGATTACATAAGAGCTGTTATGGGTTTTGACCTGCTGTTTGTGGTTTTACATCTTAAGCGATATGTAGTTCCAATACAGTTTCTGTATTTAAAGCACATTTTTAACAAATACTTGTGCATATTAAGGTGGATTTAGGTGTATAGACATTACACTGACCAGCATTTTAACATACTAGTACTGTATATGTGTCACTACGACAGGGAAGGCCATACCTTTTAGAACAGGTCTTGAATTCTACTACAGCAAGAAACTTGACTTCTGCAATAGTAATGAAGTTATCCATAAAGCTGTCAGGCCAGTAAAATGTCACAACACAATGTTTTGCTTGTTGGTAAACAAATATCAGTCCATCTACAATTTCTTTCATTTTACCGGTAATATTTTATATTTGACTGGTAATATAATTTAGCCAATCTGATTGTTTTGTTTTAACGACAGTTTTTGACTTGACAGGATTTTGGCACTTGAAAAACTTGGTACAGTTTTCAACCAAGTTTCGACCAGTCTTCAGTACACACCGAGGAGATTTGCCGTACACACAGAATCAAATCATGTTGTAATCATTGAGACTGACCACAATACTTACACAGACGAGACTAAAGACAGAAGGAAACAGCAAATGGCGGAGGTAATATTAAATGTGTTTAAAACTTCTTGTTAGCAGTACATCATTGAAAACTACTTTTTTCATGCTGAATTCAAAACTTTTGTATTGTTTTGCCCTGTGCTAGCATAACAAACAATTTTTACTTAAATAGGAAATGATTGAAGCAGCAGGAGAAGATGAAAAAGAATTAGCTGCAGAAATGACAGCTGCCTTTTTACGGGAAAATTTGCCAGAAGATAAATTTGGATCTCCAAAAGCGGGTCCGGGAATGTGGGCATCCCAAATCCGCCTGCTTAACCCTGTGTCTGTAAGTGTCAGTTTGAAAAAAATGTAAAATTTGGCTGTAAATTATTATAAGTATTGCACAATTTGAGTGGCCCCATATTTGGTTATACTGATGGCTATTGGATGCCAGCCACGATTTGGATGTCTTCACGGTGTATTTATGGGTCCCCTTCCACGAAGGGGACACATATTGTTTTTACTCTGTATTTTTTTTTCTTTTTTCTGTCTAACGCGGGTTTGTTCCTACGTTTTAGTCATGAAGGAGTCGTCCAAATTTGTTCAAATTTTCACACATGATAGATGTATATCTGGTCAACTTTTACCCCAATTCACCCATTGGTTCACCGGGGGGGGGCAA
>QXVZ01022116.1:10543-28338 GCA_008931825.1 Phallusia fumigata | reverse complement strand
AAAAGTTTCATCCTGGATCTTGGCTGTATTTTTTCTTTGGAGTGCCTCCAAGCAATGACATGAGGAATCATTACTGGGCGAGGGTCCGAAGCTCTTCCCACTCGCAGATGAGATGAACCAGGATGCAGAATTATGGTTTTGCTCGCTTGTAATGTCACACTCTGCAAGGCAGTATCAATATAAATTTGTTCATTTTAATTTTTCTGCTGAGCAGACACACAATAATCTAACAGGCAACAAATGTCATTTTTGACAATGTTGAATATCTTTCCTATAAAATGTATCACTCACATCTACTGTTACAAAATAAAATTTTGGTATCATTTCCAGCCTTTCCCCTACTCGCACAAAAAATATGTTAGCTGGTTAGAATTAGCATTTAGTAAGCATGGTACCAAATGTGTTGCAAATTACAACAAAATTGAAAACAATTTGTTCTCTGACCTCTATGTTTGAAGGTGCTTCCTTCAAATCATTTTTCAGTCCTGGACTACTTGGTGCAGAAGTGTTGTCCAATGTATTTTGCATGATATCTACCTAGCCTACACACCCTAGTAAAAACAGAGCAGTCACAAAATGGTTCATTTTACTGAACAGGAAGTACAGAAACGGTTGCCACAGAAAACGAAGATGCCCAAAAGAAAGAAAAGGTAAAAGTTACTGCACACCAGGTCTGTATGTGGTGTTAAAGCATGATTGTAGTTCACCTTACAAGCATGTAGACACGATTCAAAATATCTGCTGGTAAGCGCAGCCCAGACATGAACAGGCGCAAGTATGTAATTCACAGTTAATAAATTATGATCACTACAGTGGTTGATACAAAGAACACACTGTCCATCGCAGTGGAGCGCCGTCATCTTTTGCTTGAGGCTGGTTGATAAACATAGTTGGAAAGCGCTTTAAAATTGTGAAAACTTTCTCTTTAGTGATCTGAACAGAAAAGATTGTTTATTATTCCACTGGACAACATTGTTAAGTTGTACTTACTGTTACATTGCATTCACTGAGGTAAGTGTAAATGCTGTTTTCTGATGCTCCATTTGGATGAATTTGCAAAAAGTTGGTCACCATGCCTAATTAATAATAGTTCAATTACCATCTACTAGTAATACTAATATAACAAAGACCAGTTTGGTATGTCAAACACATTCTAATGTGTTAATCAGCATGGCAACTTACATGCTAGTTTTACATCCTTCTCTTCAATTAACTTTTCCATCTGCCTCTCCTTGCTAGCACCTATTATTGCAAGTCTTAAAATCTAACGAGCCAAATGGGATAAATTAGCTTACTCTACACCAATATTATTCCAAATACACATTTTTACCTTCACATTAATACTTGTTACACATGGTATGGAACCAAGCATCAAAACAGTTATTCATATTTCATGGATTAAGTTTTAACTTTTTGGTCTAATGGTAACGAAAAACCTTGACCTTTTTTGTGATCTAATTGCTTAAGAGCTTCAATTTCCTCATGGCATGTTTTGATTGCAGCATCTTTTAACTGCATCTTTGAAATCAACTCCCATACTTGCTACAAACATAAATATGGGTAAACTGTGATGTCAATAATGTGTAAGTCAACTTGCTTGCAAATCATTTTTGCTGAAACAATGGTCAGATCCAGTTTTTTAAATAATAACTATGGTAACAGTTGACCCAGCCATCATTCCTTTTTAGGCAAGTTTCTTTCCTGCCAGGTGTGGCATACCTGCCGCATATGTTGTAGATTCTCTTCTAAATTGAAAATTTGGAAGTCTTTGTATTGTTGGGTTTCATTCACATCTGTTTGTTGATCTTTATTTTCAGTTTTTATTCTTTTTCCAGATGGATGTCCTAAAACATATGTCCACGTTTCAAAGCTGTAAAAAATCCCGCTGTTTACAACAATTTTTACCAACTAACCAGCAACAATGTTGTTTCTGGAATTGTGCTCTTTATCATCAGTAATATTTATTTCTGTTGATTGTCTCTTCATTCCAAGCAGTATTTTTGGTGCTGGTAAATTTTCCTGCATGATAAATTACAATACCTGGGTAAATATTTAACAAACTTAATTACACTTTACATACATGGATAGTAAAAAACAAAGAAACAATGAGAAGACTAAAAAGTTGGCATCAGAAACCAATCTTCCTCAATGTTTTCTTTTTTACCAACCTTTGTTTGTTTGCATTCATTTTCTTGTGGAACCTACCTTGCCAACAGCCAAATCAAGGAAATATTTGCCGAATAAGACATACTGGTTGTAACAACATTTTCCTTGTCAGGGGTAATGTTATTTCGCAGCAGAATAAAAAAACACTCCCTAAATCTCAACATCTAAACGGCAAACAATTCTTGCTGCAAACATCATGCAAAAGTCCCTGAACCGCCAGAAACGAAGAAATACAACTGGATACTGGGAAACAAGTGGATTTTCTGTTCATCCTCCAAATCAACATTTTTACATGGTAGCTATCGAAATTTCATTGCAGCTATTAGGATGCTACACATGCAACTTCTGATGTTTACATACTCACCACATGATGTTAATTATGGTAAAAGAGGTAAGATTGGAATGGACTCTGAAGAAACATTACCTTTGCAGTATTAAGCCAACCATCTATGGATTTTCGTTGGGCTCGCGTGAATCTATCCCAGCACCTTTGTTTTTTGGCATCATCATACAATTTGACAAGGTGGTCAACTGCAGAAGAGTAATGAAATAATTGCACTTTCTAACATTAGGATCCACTTGCTAAAGTTCATGGAAGGTTACACCTGACAGTCCTGGATAAGTCAAGATAGAGGAAAGATCATCATTGAAGATGGCAAAAGTAAGGTTTCTGCCTTAGTTACTGATTTATCAACCTTGATCTAACAAAAAATATTGAAGTAAAATACAACCCAACTTACACATTTTTTCAAGTTCTGCAGTCCTCTTGTTAAATCTGGTTTCAATTTCATCAAATTCTGTTTGTAACTGTGACTTCTCATCATCCAAGCGTTTGACCTTAGAAAAAATGTGTACTTAAAAACATGTGGTATATTTACCAAATTCAGTCTTTTACCTGTGCTTGTGTGATTTGCAACAGGTTATAAAATGTGTCAGATTTCTGCCTTTCCATTGCCCCAGAGTTTAACCAATAACGTAGTATGACCACACTTTCCTCAAACTTTTCATCACCTTTTAAATACAAACATATTAAAATACCAACATGTAATCAACAAACACAAAAACACAACTGTCAGAAAACATGTTTTTAAAAAGCTAAGTCCATTTTTCATGTTCTAAAGCATTAGGGTTTTGAAAACAAAAAACATAGTTCTTACTTTTTAGATTTTGCTGGACCTTTTCAGCTTCTCGGATGTTATATCCTGGGACAGACGAAACTGGACAATTGTCAAGCTGAAGCTTCTTCGCAATGACCTGTCGTGCTTCATATTCCTCCCAGTCTCCATGTGACTCAGAATAATCAACAGTTATTCTGAACTTCAATGGAGTTCCCCGCTCTTGCTTCACCAGCATTCTATAGCCTGGTCACGAAAAAAAGTTCATGAATCCAGTCGGTTGTTTATGCAAATTCTTGATTTTACCGTTGACTGACATTGCCATTTCCACACTTTCAGTCTTTTGAAATCGAATGTGACAGAACCCTCTGTTGTTTGACCGTATGCTGTCTATATTCCCACCATTAGTGGTAAAGACTTCACGCAAAATGCTTTCAACTATGCAACAATGTGTAAAATTTTAGATGTATATACCACAGCTAATAAGGTTGGTAAAATTGTCATTGCAAGATCATTAGGGCATGATTATCAACATTGTTAACCTACCTCTATGCAAGGAATGTCTGAGAGGATCAGGAAATCCCCCTACGTATATAGTTTTGCAACCAACAGGCTTCTCTTTTGTATTTCCAAAAGGTCGATCTGCAAATCAGTTTAGTTGAAGTATACATTAATGAGGAGAAAGTGAGCAGTGAGCATAAAGTCCAATTTTAAAACCTCAAAATTGTCCCCAAACACAATATGCTAATTTACGACCCGCTGGTATTTCACTACCCCTAGTTTGGCCCTGATTTTGTGGACACAGTTTTAATTTGTATAGAAGTTACCAATGCCTTCCCTTGGCGGATATAGAACACAATCAGTAAAATACAGTGCGCCTTCATCATCATTATCCACATCATTTCTTGTTCTGGAATACACTCCCTGCCAGCTGGAATGGTGATTGGTATCATCATACTTTCTCTCCTGAATGGTAATGTTTTGAACAAAATAAGTGCAAAAAAATTAAAATAAATAATACTCTTTTTTACACTGTATTGAATTTTGGAAGTTCCTTTTTCATTTTCATTGCGTGTCTGCTTGCATATTGTCATATTCTTTTAACTTCTTGATAACTTGTTTCTTATTTAGTACCACATACAATGATGCAACCAACAAAATCAACTAAAAAATGTGACCTTCACCATATTGCCATACATGGTTGCAAAGTCAGAGATATAGTCTGACTCCAACTCGTATTATCTCTGCAATTCCAACTCCGACCTAATATTACTAGGGTGCTGACTCTGACTCCCAGTATTACTAGGATTCTGACTCCAACTCTTAGGAGTCTAACTTCCTTAGTTTGTCATTTTGGTTTATTTAAAGGCTAAAAGAGTGGACATTTTGACAAAATAGCGAAAACTTGATAAAAAAATGACCTAAAAGCATTGCCAACACTCACCAAAATTGAAAAATCGGCTACAGTAATTTACTTGAACTTTAATTTAATTGATAAATTCCTACTCCAACTCTTAGTATTCATAGGAGTCGGACTTCAACTCCTTACGAAAACCTATGACTCCTACTCAGACTCTACAACCCTGTTGCCGTCTTACATAAACTACATCCCAATTTAAAAACATATATGCACTACAATATTTTACGTTAGGGCCACAGTTATTGCAAGCATGTTAAGGCATGATTATTTTTGCAGGCAGAAACACATTAAGAACATAAAATGCGAAGTACATTATGCATGTTTTATGATGCATAGATGTTAAAAATTGCAGCAGATATTTTCATTAAATTGCAAACAATTTGTTTGATTTGATAACAAACATTTAATGGCAAAGTGTACAGACAAACCTGCAGGGAAGAAAATAAAAAACAGAATAAAAAACTTCAAAAGTAAGATAGTTGACTTACAGGTGAGGAAGAATGAAATCTGGAAGAATAATAATTTGTATCCTGCCTTGAACTATCCTGCCTGGAACCTTCTCGGGACCTTGAGCGTGAATAACGATCCATTTTAAAGCAATAACTGTAAAATTTATTAACCTGTAAAAAATATCACCCATTACGATGGCAAGTTTGACAAGTGTACAGAGTATGGCAGTTCATGAGTGATTTCACATGTGCAAATTCAAAAGACTGCAATTCCTTGTGCAAAGCAAGCACCTCTGGTTTCAACAATATCAGCGCAAATTAAGTCAGCAATATTTGCAATAAACTAAACCCTGTTTTTGTGATTGGGGTTTATATTTTAGACTTTTGGCACTTTATCTGAGTAACTTTAGCTACCATACTAATTTAAGTGCTGCAATTCATGACACAATTCAAATTACACCAATTTGCACAAAAAAGATTAGGTTTAAAGTTAACCTTTTTTGTACATAATAATGTCCTTAATCAGTTTAAACAACCTTTTGAATCATTGTAAGTTTAATAAGGTACCTTTCGTAGGGCTGCTATTGCGAAAAAAATGAAGACAACAAAATTGGTTAGCAAAAAATGTAAAAATGGAGTTGCCAAACATACTTTATAAGGACAGTTCTTCATTCAGCTTTATTTGTCCTTGTTCATTGAGATTAAATGAAACTATTTGTCTTTTATTTTAAAAATATGTTGACTGGTAGTTTAATTTCCTTATCTGAAGATGTGATTGCAATAGTATTTACTTCTGGTAAGAGTCTGCCAACTCTGCAGTCTGCACAATACCAGGAGCACAGAAAGAAAGAAGGTACAGTTGGATGTTTGGAAGTGTTAAAATATTAATTTGAAGTGTGTTTTTAACGAATGATAATTTTTGCATTGTTACAAGCTTGTTCTGATTTAGCCCAACTTTTCAAGTGCTTGCATTTCGATCTTATGTAAATTTTTAATTTCTTGTGAGAACTGGTTTTAATATTGTCATCTACAATCTATAGAAACTGAATTAAAATTAGTGTACTTACATAAATATGAACAATTTTTTATGTCAATTATTGAAGCTCGACAGAGTCAGCTACCCTACGTAAAAAAACAACCCATGTTATGTGTACACATCTGCATACATAACAGGGGTTACAGGCTACAACTGTAAGCTGCCATATCCAGCAGATAAAAATACAAAATGATTCCAAAGATGGTTCCCTGTTTTAGGTGAACTGTTTGGCGTTGACAATATATTAACACTTAATGACACAAATAAAGAAATCGCAAAAGTCGCAGAACAAGACGCTCGTGTTCACCGCATAACAAAACAGCAAACAAAAGCACGCTGCAAAAACTTTTTAATCCGTACCATCGCAGACCACAACAACACAAAAATCATGTACAGACAGGCTGATTTGCAAATTAAAAAAATTAATTTTTAGAGGAAGTAACATAATTATATATGTATAGGTCTAGTAGCACCTTTAACAATTCGGCCAAAGCAATCTTATTTGTAAAAGCATCAAACTTAAACCAAAATAACAAAAGAGACACCAAGCATAAAACTTTAATAACCAAGTGATAAGAAATTTTCAGCGCCCTAAACGGTAAACCCAATATATCAAAAGATAAGGTATGATTTTGCTGTTTGCTGGGGCGTGCCACAGGGAGGCGGGGTTGTAACAATTTAGTGACAGGGTGTCACTCGCTGCCTGTCACTGACAGGCTGTCCCGGATTCGTGACATGGTGTCCCTGATTTGTGACAGGGTGTCCCTGATTTTGTGACAGGGTGTTCCTGATTTGTGACAGGGTGTCCCTGATTTGTGACAGNACTAACTTTGTTGCAGTAATGCTTTGTAAGTCCACCCTGTTGAAAAGCTAAATCGCAGTAGTGCTCTGTTATATCTTGCCATCATGTTAAACATACCTGTGTTGCCTTAATGCTCTGTCTTTGTTATCTATTGTGGGATATCATACTTAAATACACATTCTGTTTTGCAACAAGTCTTGCCAGTTGGAAACTGGACCCCATATTTTTGCTTTTACAAAAGCAGCATTTGCAAACTTTTACTGCCAAACTCACGCGAAGAAAAACTTCCACACGCACAAAGCCCGAAAAGCTGTTAAACCGCCTTCATCCACAAAACAAATTAATCATGAGTTGAGTTTAATTTCGCTTGGTGAAAGAAAATGTACACAAACAATCATTAAGTTGGAAATAGCCACATGTAATCGCGAAACTGTGAAGGGCATACTTGGTAGATTAAGGTTGAAACTGCGGCAGTTAAACCGTTATTACAAAGCGGTATGACACAGGACTCACATCAAAGAATTAGTTTGGCGCAATAGGGAATAACGCACTAGAAAAAACATTGGCGGAACCAGTCTGGGGGTGTGGTGGTGGGNGTAAGCTGCCATATCCAGCAGATAAAAATACAAAATAATTCCAAGGATGGTTCCCTGTTTTAGGTGAACTGTTTGGCGTTGACAATATATTAACATTTAATGACACAAATAAAGAAACCGCAAAAGTCGCAGAACAAGACGCTCGTGTTCACCGCATAACAAAACAGCAAACAAAAGCACGCTGCAAAAACTTTTTAATCCGTACCTTCGCAGACCACAACAACACAAAAATCATGTATAGACAGGCTGATTTGCAAATTAAAATAATTAATTTTTAGAGGAAGTAAAATAATTATACATGTATAGGTCTAGTAGCGCCTTTAACCACTCGGCCAAAGCAATCTTATTTGTAAAAGCATCAAACTTAAACCAAAATAACAAAAGAGACACCAAGCATAAAACTTTAATAACCAAGTGATAAGAAATTTTCAGCGCCCTAAACCCAATATATCAAAAGATAAGGTATGATTTTGTTGTTTGCTGGGGCGTGCCACAGGGTTGCCAGTTTGGCCTTTTTTCGGCCAAATTTCAGAAGTTTGGCCGAATTTTAAAGCCCTTGGCCGAAAAAAAAATTTGGCCGAATTTTTCTTTGATCATTGCGTTGCAAAACCAAGTCAATTATTAGGGCAGTTGTGTCCGTATGCACTCAAATCGCTTCTTATCTTACGTAGTTTGTGTTTTAGTGTTGCGTTTGCTCAGCTTTCCAAATTCCTACCGTTAGTCGAAACTTGTGTCTAAAGCGACCTGCGACATCTTGCATTGAAAAACAAGTACATTTTTGGTGTTAAACAAGCTGTTTGCTGTTGAAAGTAGTATTTGGCCGAATTTTCTGTGATTTGGCCGAATTTTGAAATTTAAACCTGGCAACCCTGGCGTGCCAGACGTGGTTTGCTCTATGGACTCAGGTGTGATAAGAGTAACATGCAATTTGCATCAGGAAGTTACCGTCCGAAATCCAAGCGTTTGTCAATTNATGCAGGATGTTTGCTACGAATAAGTGCCATTCTGAGAGAAGGTAGACACCTATGGAGATTTGTAGAAATGTAAATTAAAAGATTTGGACTAGTGACTTGACGTAAGCCAGAGCTCCGCAACCTTTTTTCTCAGGCGTCACACTTTGACGTTGGATAGAACGGGATGCAGAGCAATGAGATGGGAGGCAGCTCCTTGCCTTGTCTATTAGGGATTAGTTTGGCTTTGGTCGCGAACCTGCAATTCGCTCAGTTATTTAATTATACCTTGTTCTCAATCTACTGCAAACACCAGCGAGCCGCAAAATCAGTTTGTACAGTAGTGTCACCACAAATACAAGAAGCAACACCTATAGAAACAATACAAACACAATATATTAGGTTTTTTTATTCTTTGTAGCTATTACACTACAATGTTATATCACAGACTCACAGTGGGTATAAAATTGAAACATAAAACCAACTTCAAATATAATGTAACAACTCTTTCAATTTTGAATATTACTGTTCACCTAGAAGAGCCACAAAACTATCCGCGAGCCGCGGTTCGTCCACCAATGCTCTATATTGTTTTTGTTTTATTTACCAAATATTCTTTGGGTTACAAAAACTGTTGGGGACCGTGTAGTCTACCCAAACTGTATGGGTAAAACCTAACGAAAAAATAAATTCCAGATATTTACTTTCAAAAATGTTTTATCGTCACATGACAGCACAAGGACAGCAACGTTGTTGCCTAAGCTGTAAAAAGATTTTTCTGTAACCCAAGCAACAGAAATGCCACAAACCAGACAATACAATGCACGCCGTCTCCGCAATGCCATTTCGGTTTAAGAATTATTGCTTGTATGGCGTACCGCTAGGAGTCTTCAATGCAAAGATGACGCATTTATGGACTGCACTATAATGAATCTATCATAATCAATAGAAGTGTGCACATATTTTAGAAATAAACGCCCCAAGCACGTGCTTATTTTGATCTAACCCTGACGGGATTATTATTTCATTTGACAGAAAATGAACCCACTGTTTTTCTATTGTAACATTTAAAGATATGTATATATGCCAAAATAAATGTTAAATGGTTAAGCGTCAAATAAAAACCCACCTAAATAACGCAACCGGCAACTCGGTGTCGAAAACCATGGCGGGAAATCCGCCACTCTGGTAAAACTGCCTCATATGACTCATCTCTTACAACCTACGGTGTGCCAAATAGCCTGTGACATAACAATGCAATTGTGAGGTCAATAAGACGATTATTGTTTGTCAATTCTCGAAACAAACCCATTGTTTAGAAATTGCCTGCAGTTGCTAGTTCATCATTCACGTGTAATTGTTGAATGAAGAGACATTGTTATTTTGTATTGTGACCGCAGAAAATACAAAATGAATGAAGCACCTGACAGTAGAAACGCAACAGGTACGAATGGTTTCCAGTTGCATAGATTGAGTAACTTACAACGTTTGTCAAGGTTGGCAGTTGTTTTGCGTGTAGATGTTACTGATGGCAAAGGTAAAGTACCACCGGGTCGACTGAAAGGAAGGACGGCAGAAAGCAAGAAGAAAGTTCGCGTAGTAGAATCTAAAAAATCCAAATCTGGTCCCCGAAAAAACACAAATTTGAACTTAGTCAAGCTGAACATCCAAACAAGGCGAAAATTGGTTCCCCTTCAAGAAAATGTAAGTTTCTGTTTAGTTTTTATTGTATGGGTCCTGCATTACAAGAACCACATAATATTCGTGTTAAGTTTGATTTAAAAGATAAACGTGGCAAAGCTAAAAAAAACATATTAACAGTTCCGACCAAAAACCTCGCTCAAAGGCGCCGAAGTTATTTTGAATGTGTGTACTTCAATGCAGGGTCCGCAAATACGATTTGGCGGGACCCAGTGGGAGCCACTTTTTCTATTAATTGTTTGACATTTTACTGTTAAGTTAAAGGCTCGTGACTTCAACATTATAAAAGCAGAATTTTAGGTCAAATGTAGTAAGGTAAGTATGCCATCTTATTATTTGCGACGTGTGTATATTATTTCTTATGTGCATGCCTGCACCAGCAACGATGACAAAAATGCGTGTTATGTTTTGCGAACCAAAATCTTGCTCAAACGTCTGATAGACCTAGGTAACCCCTCGTTTAGATGCCTGATAATGTACTGCGTCTCACATGCAAACCATTGGAACGCGTGATAAAAACCATGTTAACACACTTGACAACTTCAGTACATGAAGGTGTGGCGCCTAAAGTATCCATGGAGTAAACTGCTATACAGGTTGGCAAAAAACGGTTTGATCCAGGTTTGTTGTTTTACGCAGTAATCGATTTGGGCTTGATCTGTGTNGTATGGGTCCTGCATTACAAGGACCACGTAATATTCGTGTTAAGTTTGATTTAAGATAAACATGGCAAAGCTAATAACCAAAAACACATTAGCAGTTCCGAACAAAAACCTTGCACAAAGGCGCCGAAGTTATTTTAAATGTGTGTACTGCAATGCAGGGTCCGCAAATACGATTTGGCGGGACCCACATTATTAGTGGGAGCCACTTTTTCTACTAATTGTTTTTTGATTTTGCTATTAAGTTAAAGGCTCGTGACTCCAACATTTTAAAAGCATAATTTTAGGTCAATTGTAGTAAGGTAAGTATGCCATCTTATTATTTGCAACGTGTGTATATTATTTCTTATGTGCTTGCCTGCACCAGCAACGATGACAAAAATGCGTGTTATGTTTTGCGAACCAAAATCTTGCTATAACGTCTGATAGACCTAGGTAACCCCTCGTTTAGATGCCTGATGATGTACTGCGTCTCACATGCAAACCGTTGGAACGCGTGATAAAAACCATGTTAACACACTTGACTACTTCAGTACATGAAGGTGTGGCGCCTAAAGTATTCATGGAGTAAACTGCTATACAGGTTAGCAAAAAACGGTTTGATCCAGGTTTGTTGTTTAACGCAGTAATCGATTTGGGCTTGATCTGTGTCTAACGAACGCAGCAGTTTGGAAGTTCGACTATACATGGTTAGCCTCTTCCGAAGATTTTGTGCATGTTTTGTATGCGACCTTTTAATCCAGGAAACTGCGTGCAACCGTTACTTAGAATACGAGTGGTAAATTATTAACTACATGCTATTAATAACCTTTTCATACGTCCTATTTTAGTCGGGTCAGTCCCAGTCAGTCATCCGACATCTTCAGGTTTTACATATCGGCCGGCTTTGTATTTTTATCCAAGTGCCGGTCAAAAATCAACTACAAATAAACCTTTGAAATTGAAATTTTGCGATTGTAAGTTTTCTTGGATCAAGTTAGGTATTTTCAAATTAGTAAACTGTGTAGTAAATGTCTGTTAATCCACATGTGATTTGCCAGAGAACTTATCCGGATTGTCCGAAGACGGTTGTTCCAAGCCTAATGTTATGGCTAGATAGTAATACGACACAAAGAAGAATTTGTTAAAAGTTAAACGCTTTTTTGATACATCACATCCTTTCGCACTTATTGCCCCAAAAGCATTGGTTGTCAAACAAGACAATCGACTGTACGTCATAGGCGCGGTTATAATGACGGTTAGTCAGCCTAGTGATCACCATGTTACAACATTGCAGAAGACTGTAGATGCCGGTAATCAAGTATTCAACAGTAAGCGCTTCTTCTAAATAAACCTGAACCTGCAACGTGGTTAGTATACAAATGTACGGCAAATGAACCGAGGTTTACTAGTCGTGTTTTAAATTTATTTAAATTGCCTAGTACTACGCGTCGGCAGGCAAATGTACACGTACCGGTATCCAAAGAAGTTTCACAGCAGCCCTACCCCACGGTATACTTTTTTCTCACTAGACAGATTCCGTTGGAAAGTAAATATTTGACGCTGGATCGTTCGCGACAGGTCGTATCTGCGCAATATATACGGGCTTATTTGTTTTTAGGGAGTCGTTAATTTTGTGTAACTGATGCAAATGGCTAAAAATAGGTTAAGCCATCTGGTCTGAGCAGCTACCTATAAGATGTTCAGTTTACCGCTAGATTTTGCTGTACCGTTAAACGACTCTGATGTATTGTAATCCAAAACTCTTTATTTGTTGCGCTGTTTCGTCGCTTACGCCAGGCTAGTTACAACGCTAAACGCTGTTACGACTGTTTGATCTGTTGTGGTTTTGTTCTGACGAGTGAACTCAGCGTCAACTTTTCATACTCTGACTAAACGGCGAAAACTATCCCCGCGACGCAACCGCCCGAGGTTATAATTTGCCGAAAAGTGCTAGCAGCAATGGTTGACGGATTGCAGAACATTACGTTTCAGCTTTAAAGTGCTGTTTTTATGAGTTAGCAAACAAAGTTAGAGGAGTAGAATGCAATTTTGATTTTTTCTTTTGATGTTAAGCAGCGCGTGCGCGACAAATAGCAAAATCGCATCAAGACTGGGTTTTGTTTGTCTTGCAGCCTACGCAAGCGCAACAACAAATCAAAAAGAATGGTGTTGCGCGGGCTGCCGGAGGAATTTCAGCAGAGCGAAGTGCTGAGACGGGTGAGAATCCAAGTAAAAACGATGTATCAAGTGTTGCGCCAACACCTATTGCAAAGAGCAGTACATTTACCAACGAAGTTTGTGAAAGTGCTAATCACGATGGCGACAGCATGAGGGCGTGCTCTCAGCCTATTGCAGCAGGTAGAGTAAGTTTCACGCGCAGTGTACCATTTGTTCGCGTACAGTGTTCTGAAAACTTGGAAGTCTTTCAAAAGCAGGAGCCTAAAATATGTTCGCTGAAATTTTTCTTGGGCTGTGGAGTAAACCCGTCAAGCGTGACAGGGAGCGGCGTCGCTCAAGCGCTTCTTTTCTTTTCTGGAAATATTGTTCCTGTATTGTCTGAAATGCGTATGTCAAACAATAAATAAACGTAACCTTTACACAGACGCCAACAGAACGGCGGAGAAGGAACCAATGCAAGACTTGACAATACTTAGTCTTACGAGCTTGGGTGTTAAAGCGCCAACAGTAAGATTCCATATTAGCATTGTTTTACGCATGTGTTTGTAATATTGTGCATTCGATAACCTACAGGAAAATGCGGACCTACAGCAGGTAACGGTGCTGAAAGAAGACGGTCGAGAAGAGACAGCGGTGGTCATCGACTCTTCTATGCTAAACGAAATGCCCCACAAAGCGACAGGTGTGTACACGGCATACTTGACTCTCGACCGTTATGCTGGAGAGGTTTTCTCAGCTGACCTAATTACGCTTTATAACAGATCAACTGATTGTCCGACAAGACGCTCAAAGTAATCAGGACATTGTGGCAGCAAGGTGTGCTATTTTCTGTGTGATTTAGAAAAAAAAGATCAGATTATAGAACTTACAATTTTACGTTGTCATACAGTTACACAATTGCCACTGCAAACGGGGCACAAGTTCCTAGTTCACGATCGCAAGAAGGTAAAGTATCATTATAGTAGCAACGTGTTGTTTACCAGCCCTTTATGTTACACGTAATTCTTTGCGCAACGAGTGTAATTACATAGTCAGTCACCAGTACCGCATACGATTGTACAGAGCAGTCGGCCAGCAGTGAAGGCAGTGAAAGTGAGAGCGAAGAAGGGGAAAGTACGGAGCCAGCGAAACAGTTTGCACAGATGAGTAACTGCGCGATGGGGAGCGCACCTCAGCAGCCGGTTCAGCCTGAAATGTATGGTCAAAACGTACAGCAGGTATAAACAGGATATAGAATGGGAGTTAGTGTCAGTTACCACATGGTCATGTGCGACACAGGAGTATGTAGATTATGGACAGCCAGAGCAGCAACAGCAACAGCCGCAGCAAACGTTTTATCAGCAGCCGCAGCAGCCTTTAAGTGCAGACTGGTACGGAACAGATCAGGCAGTTTTGCAAGGCCAGGCTACAGTGCAGGGTGAGGTTAAACAAGCTTGGCGACACCCTGGCAACCGTTCGTAAACATTTTTACTGTCTTTGCAGACCAGAACACAGTTCCGTCACTGCACTACCCACAGCCCGGAGTACAGCACACAACACCAGGTCTCCGATACTCGCAGTTCGAGTCGGCAGGTCCATCGTTCGCCTATCAACCACAACTTCCAGCTAACAACGCTTCTTTGTACGGGTATGTCATTGCTTGATTGTTAGTGTACTTTCGATAGGACCGACGAAGATATACAGGCACGGGCAAGGCCACCACTAGCTGGCTGTTTGGTTGGGCCCCCCCGTAGTTGTGATGGTGTTTGCATGAGTTAAGTATTTAACTTTTAATTAAGTTCATTTCAGCTGTTTCTTTTAGGCCCATAATTACCACTTTTAAACAACATTAACCTCAATCTGCATGGCACGAGCAATCGAATAGTGAAATCTGAAATCCGAACACTGGATGAAGATAATACACTAATGCAATTGTTTATATTTGTCCTATACAGGCCTGCTCAAACACCCTACGTACCTCAGTACACGTTTGGAATGAACGGGCAATGCTTCAGGGCGGCGGTAAGACGCATCCCAGCAGGATGCTGTGTATGTTTTTTTGCATGTTTAACTTTACTTGTACTTGCAGTCGGGCTGCGATGGGCTGAAATATGAGCTGGTAGATAGCGGATCCAACTTGAACTTAATCGGGCCATCGAGTAACATGGGGCTCGGTGGTTATCGTAACCCCTACTATTTGACCCCATCCATTAACCCGTCACAAATGCCGGTAAGAGGTTGAGTTGTGTTTGTGCACATGCAAATATTACACCCAAGGTTTCCACTTTTTATCCTGGGTTTGTCATTAGCGTGGCTTCTATCAGAAAGTCGATGTGACGTGACCTTTTGCCTCAAACCGGCATTTCTTAACCTTTTAAGGCCTCGAGAGTATTTTTGCGTTAACATCGTCGTTCGCGAAATAATGCAAGCAATATGTTTTGACAGTAACATAACAAACAATCCATCACTGCTGTGACGTGGTAAGGTGTAACAAAAGGTTGGCGCGTAATAAGTGGTAATAAAGTGTAGAAAGTGGCGATGATTTTTGTGTGATGTTGATAAAATTTTTGTATGTCGCAAGGTGGTTGCGTACTTACTAAAAACTGGGTACGCGAACTCGGGGTTGAGAAACACTACATGGCTTAAACCCATGTCTATGTCTCTTGGGTCTGCTATTTCTGTTAAAAAAGGGCCTTGGGGCAGATAGTCTACATCCTAACAATAAAAAAATCGTAAGGTTTTTGTCAACCAGGGTGCAGTCTTCGACAGCCGGACGCATAGTTTGATAGTAAATATACTTCCAGACTGGTGCTTCGTACGAGACGTTTATGCAGGAGCCGGATCGTGATTGGCAGGAGGAGGATAGTGATGATGACGAAAACTCGGAGCGAAAGAGAGAGGCAAAAATGTCAAAGCAGAAAAAAGTGAAAAGGCCAATGAACGCCTTTATGGTGTGGGCCAGACAGAAACGACAGTCGTACGCAAAGAATAATCCAGGTTTTAAGAACAGCTTGTTTTTAAAATGTTAGCGTTTTAGGTGCACTTAAGTGTTTTGTAATAAGTAGTTTCGACAGTTCTGTCAGGTTTTGTTCTGTGAAACCAAATGATAGACTAGTTTTCGTGTTGTGTTTCCGTAATTAAAGCAGTTTGTTACCAGTACCATCCAAGTGTAGGAGCAGGAAAGTCAGCTTTTTTAGGCCTGGTTAGATTTACAAAAGTAGCCAGCACGCTGAAATGATATATCCTTGCCATTTCACACGTTTTGTTTTAGGTCTGAACAACGCCGATATCAGTGTGCGACTCGGTGAGCGGTGGAACGCCATGACTCCGGCCCAAAAAAAGCCTTACTTTGACCAAGCCGAGAGGATTAAAAACCAGCACAAACTTGACCACCCAGGTAAAATGAGTCCTTGCTTTACTGTTTTTTCGTGTGTAAACCTCCTTCAAACATAAAAAAACAAGTAAAGATCCGTTCCCGCTAAATCATCGATTTTAAAATATAATTGTTGGAGGAACTATAATGGGTCGCAAAGCAGTCAAAAACAAAATGACCAAAGGGGGCTGATAAACAAAAAATTGCTTAACAATAGTCAATAGACTCACTTTGGTGGAATTCCGGATTCCACGCCAGCATCTACAGTTAGTGGTTTAATGGTACGAATCATAAGCAATGTATGTATTTTTTATTCAATGGTCAATAAAATAGCCGTGAATATACAGTTTACCTGCACTGTAACCTGATGTTTTCGGATAATAATAACCAACATTAAACGCCGTATACCTTTAACAGACTGGACGTACCAACCGCGCCCGAAAAGACGTCGCTTGGGTCAAGGCACCACTTGGCTTTACGCGGTGACGGAAAACACACGCGGCGGGCGAATTTCTCGTTATCTTAACTCTTATAGTCACACGAATGGGACCCTGATTTTTCCAACTATGGACGGAAATGCTGCGGGAGTGGGTTCGGCTCAAGGGGCGGGATCAGCGGTGGCTGGACCCCACGGCGTCACCGTTCCCATACAACAACTTCAAACTGCTGGTTCACACCCTCACGCTATGTACATCAACCAACATCAGATGCCGGCAGGTTCGTTTTGCCTAATGGTACGAAAACTGTGATATTTTTGCCCGCTTTTTCATAAGGATACTGGCGCGCGTAAACCTTTACATTGTCCAAAATTTCTTGCATACATGTGGTTTCAGAAAACTACTGTATGCACTGACGTGTTTATCGCCACCCTGCTTAATTTTGTTTGAACTAGAAATGCCTTAATGAGCCATATAATTTATATAGACCAGTTTTTTCCTTTTTGTAAAGTTTTTTAGTTATTTTTGTGTGGTTTGGGGATATAAACTGGTTGAGATTCCTGGTCTGTTGGGCCATTTAAGCAAATAAGTTATTAGCCTTCTTGTCCTTTCCGGATGTAATGTCTCAACAAAGGAAACGCGTTACTTTTTAATTGATGAAATTGGAACATCATCTCACTTGCGCTTGCGAAACAGAATTTCATTTATATTTGCTATTTATGGGTCCCCTTCCTAAAGGGGACACATATTGTTTTCACTCTGTTTTTTTTCTTTTTTGTCCCCTGCAGCTTGTCCATGCACTTTTGTCATGAAATGTTTGATGGATTTGGATGAAACTTTCACAGCTGGTAGATATGGTCAAGGCGGTGTGTCATGAGTTTAGTTTAACCCCATAGCCCCAGTGGTTACCCCGCTAGCCCCCTAAAAAGGGTCAAATAGTTAAACAGTG
>QXVZ01022116.1:0-10407 GCA_008931825.1 Phallusia fumigata | reverse complement strand
TCATTATGGTGCAATATTTGATGTGTTTTACCCTATAGCCCCAGCAGTTGCCCCACTGGCCCCCTAAATGGGGCAAATAGTTAAACGGGGGGGGAATTGGATGAAATTTGGACAGTTTGTACAACATGTCAATATGGTGCAATATTTGATGTGTTTTACCCTATAGCCCCAGCAGTTACCCCACTACCCCCCTAAAATGGGGCAAATTGCTAAACAATGTCCGAATTGGATGAAATTTAGACAGTTTGTATAACATGTTATTGTGATGCAATATTTGTTGTACTTTACCTTATAGCCCCAGCAGTTACCCCATTAACCCCCTAAAATGGGGCAAATTAATAAAAGATGTCTGAATTAGATGAAATATAGACAGTGTGTATAACATGTCAATATGGTGAATTTGTTGCTGTGTTTACCCTATAACCCTGGCAGTTAACTAGCCTTTTAAAGTTTGTAGGTTGGGTCATAGTTACTTATATTATTAGTTCTGTGATTCATTTTCTGTTTTCGAAAAAGTAAAGAAAAAATATCTGCTTCTGTTCTGTACATACATTATAGTGAACCACAATTTCTACAACTTTGCGTGTGTGGGGACCCATGCGTTTTTGCCTGCAGAAACAATCATGTTATAAAAAGCTTAAGTAACTATGGGACCCAATGCGAAATGACACGGTCAATATATATGCATTTTTAAATAAGGTAATAGTGTATATGGAATGGCAATTTGGTGAAAGCCACCCTTCTAGTTATATTATTTGCTTTAAACGATTTCCTTTTAATTTTAAGAGAAAAATTTATGAAACGTATGTTGTGGACAATAGGCATGTAATCATTAACCCTTACTGACTTTTGAGGACCAGTTTTGTTTTTACTTTTTCATACTTGCATCATCATACAATTTTTGCCTTCACCGCCTTTCGGGGACATTACTGTAATTTAACAGTTTCGCCCCCGACTAGCGGTCAAGCACGTTTCGTTAGTTAGCTTATTCTGCGGTGAACGTAAGTGGCCATAGCTGGTTCTGCCGCATTGAACATAAAATATTTTTACTTACTAATCTTGTCAACAGGGACAATGCGCCTTCCAGCACACATGACTCATCGTGGTAGCTTGGGACAAACCGCGTCCGGACCAAGTTCGGCGGTTTACGTGCAAAACCCGCCAACTTCGTCGATACTGATTGGCAATCCAATGCAGGCACATTCCAAGGTCTGCTATTACCCATTTTTACTAAAGCTTAGTCAATTTTAGTTTAACTAGTTTGTCATAAAAGAAGACAAAAGAAAACCTGTTTAAACGTGCGTAGTAACGGCATAAAACATCAGGTATTTTTTTGACAATATCACCAGTTTACCTTTGTGCTTACCTTACTTTCAGGTACATGGATTGGGCAACATGCCAGGTTCACATCAACTGACCAATCCTGTAATGCAACAGTCCACGCCAACTTATTATCAGGTTGCTGAACCTGTCGGTGTTCACAGAACAACACAATCTTCTGCTATGACCAGGTGCGTACTCCACACTACCAGCAGGCTTTAGAGCATGGTACGAAGCTTTACTGTTTGCAATTGACTGCGAAACATGCCTGTAACCATTTTTGTACAACGCAAGCGCGCAGACCGTGTCTCAGGTGCAATCAACGTATGTGATAAAAGGCCGATATTGGTTGTTGCCCTTAGGAACAAACGCTTGCCGATTGTGGAGGTAAAGACGTTTAATGCAGCCCGCAAGTGTTCTGTTTGTCGGTGTACTGGGCACATCTTGTGAACAATCGGTGCTTGACCAAGCTTGTTGGGGGTATTATGACGTAAGATTAGTCGGCAATCTTTTTGATTTTGAACAAAAATGTACACGCTTTTGGGAAAGGTTTGTATGAATGGCTGAAATCGCTATTAATGAAGAGAAACTGTTTGAAGATTTTCGCATCGTAAATTTTTTGTTCAATGTTATGCATAGTTTGGGTTAGGTTAATTATTTTTATGCTCGGTCGAACATAAATGGAAACCCTCAGTATTGGTAACTGATATTCAAGTAGTGGGGTTCGGCTCGGCTCATCTCTAGTCAACCGCGCAATTTTACTGTAGGTATATTTACTGTCGTGTGTTCATTTTTACAATTTTTGTTACTTTGCTTGTGCNGCGGTTTACGTGCAAAACCCGCCAACTTCGTCGATACTGATTGGCAACCCAATGCAGGCACATTCCAAGGTCTGCTATTACCCATTTTTACAAAAGCTTATTTAATTTTAGTTTAACTAGTTCGTCATAAAAGAAGACAAAAGAAAACCTGTTTAAACGTGCGTAGTAACGGCATAAAACATCAGGTATTTTTTTGACAATATCACCAGTTTACCTTTGTGCTTACCTTACTTTCAGGTACATGGATTGGGCAACATGCCAGGTTCACATCAACTGACCAATCCTGTAATGCAACAGTCCACGCCAACTTATTATCAGGTTGCTGAACCTGTCGGTGTTCACAGAACAACACAATCTTCTGCTATGACCAGGTGCGTACTCCACACTACCAGCAGACTTTAGAGCATGGTACGAAGCTTTACTGTTTGCAACTGCGAAACATGCCTGTAACCATTTCTGTACAACACAAGCGCGCAGACCGTGTCTCGGTGCAATCAACGTATGTGATAAAAAGCCCCGATCTTGGTTGTTGCCCTTAGGAACAAACGCTTGCCGATTGTGGAGGTAAAGACGTCTAATGCAGCCCGCAAGTGTTCTGTTTGTCGGTGTACTGGGCACATCTTGTGAACAATCGGTGCTTGGCCAAGCTTGTTGGGGGTATTATGACGTAAGATTAGTCGGCAATCTTTTTGATTTTGAACACAAAAATGTGCACGCTTTTGGGAAAGGTTTGTATGAATGGCTGAAATCGCTATTAATGAAGAGAAACTGTTTGAAGATGTTCGCATCGTAAATTTTTTGTTCAATGTTATGCATAGTTTGGGTTAGGTTAATTATTTTTATGCTCGGTCGAACATAAATGGAAACCCTCAGTATTGGTAACTGATATTCAAGTAGTGGGGTTCGGCTCGGCTCATCTCTAGTCAACCGCGCAATTTTACTGTAGGTATATTTACTGTCGTGTGTTCATTTTTACAATTTTTGTTACTTTGCTTGTGCCATCTTTTTGTGTGTTGTATTTTTAGGGAAATTGACGGCATTCTGGCTCAACAGCCACCTGTGGCTAACGTCGTGCCCACATCTGTTAGCTTGGGTGGTCAAAGGGATAACAAGCTTACACCAAGCTACGGAGCAGGTTAATTTCAAAATCCGCACACATTTTAACACTGACTTCATGTAACATCCAATTTATAAATACAGATGAGCTAACGCCTACTGGACAAGGCAGTGAAGAAAGGAAGTAAGAAACTGAGTTTATTTGTTCGACATGTGCTTCAAACCTTATCCAATTTGACCGTAAATAGTTCTTTGATGACCATGGAATATTGTGTACTACATCAATAACTGTTTGCTGTTTTGCACTTTAGCGAATCACGTGGAATAAAATCACCGGGTAGAAATCGTCCGTCCGTTCTTCCTTGTTTAACTTCGCTTCCCAGTGTTCGTGAACTTCTGCAGTCTGAAATCGTCCACTCGCCAAGTCCTGAAAAGCCCACCGAGTGATTCTGACGATTTGACATGACAAATCCGCCCAAAATTCTGTTTGTGTCCGTGTTTTCGTTCCCGTGTAAATAGTTGGCGGTTTCTTCATGTGCCCAGGCGTGAAAAGATCGTGTTTCATTCATTCATTGTTTGACGTTTGTTATATTGGTTGGTGTTTGTAAATGTTCCATTCGTTGGCAAATAAAAGAGTTATTTTGACCTTTAAATCGTGTAACTTGTTGGCTATGTTCACACCAGGGTTGTAAGATGCGGGGCATAAAGGCCATCAATTTAAGCAGGACCGCTTTTAATAGGGCCAGATGGAAGCAAAAATTAATTTTGTTGCGGGGCACCTACTTTTTAAAGGTACATGCTGAGATTATAAATGAAGAAATATTTTTAGCAATATTGAATGTGTCAGATTTGATTGCATACACGTATTTTTGCCTTTATTTGAGGGCGGAAGTATTTTTTCTGTGCATGTTTAAATCACCTGTTTAAAATCTTGTTTCAACAAGAAATTAGTCAAAGCAAAGATTTTGTGACCTAAAGTATAAACGCGACAAGACCCAGTTTAATATTTAAACGAGGCGCTTTTCACACTCACACATAAATTAAGCCGGGCAGATTTTTCTGTAAAACGCCGCTGAATGTGCGTTTTTCAGTCTGCTCCACAATCGATCAGGAAGTAGCGTCAAGCCGCGATTGTCAACAACATGCAGGTTGGTTTGGTTCAGTGCTGCTTGTGGACTGTTTCGTGTAAAAGTTGTGTTATTACTAAGTACTTCGATCGCAGAGTGAGAGTTTGGAGAAATATTTTGCTCAAGTATCTTTTTACTCTAGTAGATACACTTCATTTTTTGTGCACATAGTTGGCGCTTAGCAATCACAAAATGGCTGTACCTGGCTTAAAAGTGCTAAGTTTTTTGGTATTTAATAAAATAGTTTCTTTTATTTTTTTAAAGCATAGAAAATTTAGTTTTTTTGTTGTTTGCCAGTGGAACATGTGTAATGGCATCTGACCCTTTATCATTCTTTGCTGCCGCAAGCAGTGATGAGCAGTCTTCTGATGAAGAAACTAATGTTGTCAATGCAAAACTACCATTAAGCGATGAAAGCCGACCAGTTTCTGCTCTGCCCCCACCCCTAACTGCTCTGGCTTCAGCCAAAACTCCAGAATTTGTTACAAGTCATTTAAGTGATGACATGGATTGGAATAAGATGGTCAAAAAGGCACCTTATGTTGTCCCAAAGGAATACAAACCATGGGAGAATTCATTGCCGCCAGTGGAAACTAAATCGAGTGCAAAAGACAAAAAACCTGACATTGCACTAGTAAAACAAGTTCCACAAACACTAATTCCTCCAAAACCGAAACCTGAAGCTCCCAAACCTGCTAAAGAAGTTGTTGATCATGCTATAACATGGTCGAAGATGTACAAAAACACAAATGAAGGTGGACCTGTTAAACGACCAAGACCTGAAGATGAAGATGCTGATCTGGCTGGATTTTGTCACACTGACACTAATGTAGAGAAAGTTGCGTTTCAATTTAAACACCAAAAAACAGAAACCTTTCGGGAAAAGGAAAAAAGAAAAAGAAACCAGGGACAAGCAAATAGGGAGAAAATGTTTGTTGAAGAAGAAAAGCGAGTTTTGCGACAAAGTGCAGAAAACTTTTGATTTAACGATTAATCTATGGTTCTTTACAAATCATGTACACATAGAAAGTACCAGTAAATAAGCCTGTATCTTACTAATTACATATTAGTGTGCAACAAATGCATTCTCGTGGTATATGCACTTAATAGTACTACATTTGGCAGACATCACCTCATTATCCCAAAACATTGCAGTCTACTTGACAAATGGTTCTTAACCTTATTTTTATCTCTTGATTTTTAGGGGTGAGTTTAATTGACACAGAAACAAAATTAAAATGAGTGTCAGTTTTTTTGCCCATAAGCAGGAAATGCTTGATGCCTACAACGATGTTATTAATGACAAGACAGATACAGATTGGTGTGTATAAAGATTCTTTAAATTTTCTATGTGCTGGTGTGACTAGGTTTGTTTCTTTGTTTAACCTGGTTATCATAATTGACTGGACAGACACCATAATCCACTGTATTTAGTAAACATGTTGTAAATGACTTTTTCTTACTTTCAGGGCACTCTACACATATGTGGGAAACAAAAATGAATTGAAACTTCAGGGAACAGGAGGTAAATTGTACAAAAGATTATTTTAACAAATATAAAACAGGGTGCTGTTACACATTAGGATGTTGTATGAATCACACATCAACAGAATGACTAACTTTCCCCTCTTTTTAAGACGAAGGTCTTGATGAGTTGGAATCAGAATTCAACAGTGGCAAAATAATGTATGCCTTTGTGAGAGTAAAAGATCCCAACACAACCATGAAGAAATTTTTGATAATTGTCTGGGTAAATATTTAATATGTTCTGTGCCATGTTGTTTAAAATTTTCATAACCCTAATACTCTTCACTTGCCCCACCCAAAAACACACTGAGCACAAGTAAAAGGATCATATTAAAAAGTTGTATATCACTGCACTTATGAAGTATAATGTGTGCCTGGATTTAAATGCATACTACAAACACTATCACACTGCTTTTATAGCCTTTACAAATTTAGTCTGGTTTAATTTAGCAAGGTGATGGAGTTCCTGCTACAAGAAAGGGTGCTTGTGCCAACCATGTAAAAGACATCACAAGATTTTTTAAGGTTCGGTGTTAAAATTTTTATAACCGTGCGTCGCCTTGTTAATGGATCATGTATATTTTAAAACCCCAATTGTAAAAGTGTAAATAGTTAAATTAAACAGACACTGCCATTTTAATTTGATATTGTGTGTGCCTTCAGGGCAGCCATATTGTTATTTACGCCCGCAATGATGACGATGTGACCCCAGAAGAGATTATGCGCCAAGTTCAAAAATCAACATCAAACTTCACATATGTAGCTCCAAAAGAAACCGAGGACATACCATCAGCGGTGGTAAGTTGTATTGCTTGTGCATATTTGAGTTGGTTATAACTCGTAAACACGTGGCAAACATGAGAAGAGTAGTGATAGACATTGTTGCCCCTAGGGGTTTTAAACTGTCTGCACAACAAACATAAAACATAAAGAAAACATTGTTTGTGCTTGACAAACACAGTATTTTCGCAGGTTAAAATAGTCATAAATTATGTGGTAACATTTACAACCATCTTTTCCTTTAAGGGTGAAAATTTGTGTGTTCATACAAGTGCGGTAGCTATGTCAATGCATGGAATTATGTTTTAAAACTTATATACTGGCAATACGGAGATCACTATTGCTGCTAATTACTCATCAAATTGTTTCTGAGCAATAAATTTCTGTTGCTGATGATTTTATAAGTTTGATTTTGCATTTTATTTCTCAAAGTAAACTTTACTTTCACTTTGTATATTGTGATGTACTGATTGATGTTTGTGCTTCTCTTCTGTATAATTTCCTGACATTTTCATTTGTGGCATTTGATTTGTGTGAAATGCATGCAGGGATCAGTTTATAAACGAATCAACCCAGAGCAAGAAATTAAATCGACCAGAAATGATCAGTTCTGGACAAAGATTCAGGTATTTACTTTCGGTGGTTGGTGTTTATTTTTGTTTTTGTTATCTCTCTTTGTCACCAATTATTATGGGTTAACTTCGTGAGGGGAACATATTGGTTTTACTTTTTTTCTGTTGGACACCATCAATGATATGCTTAACTGGCATCAGCAAGATGTTCGGAAGTAGTTACGTTTGGTAAATATTCTTTTCTTTGTTAAAAATATAGCTCCTAACATAAAACTGATCACTACTAATTAGCAATTTCATTTTGGGACCCATATGTTTATGCTTACAGAAACAGTTATTTTATGCAAAAATGCGAAGGAAGGGACTGAATATAGGGCAGGTATAAATTTATATCCATCCAATGTAAAAATAGAAATGGTGTTTGTACAAAATACCATCAAAGGGGACCTAGTGTATGTGGAATGGCAATATGGAGAACACAACTTCCCTAGTTTGGATTGTAATACTACATTTCAACATTAGAAAGAGGAAGAACAGCGCAAGGCTGAGGAAAAGAAAAGGGCTATGGCAAAAAGAAGAGAGGAATCACTTGCAATAAAAGAACGCGAAAAAAAGTATTTGTTCGAAAGTATCAGTTTTTTGTGCTTGTGTTGAAAATAACAAAAAACTTTAATGTTCCTGTGCATTACTTGTGTGCCAAGTTCTTGTGGTTTTTAGATCTGAAGAGGAGAGGAACCGTCTGGTAAAACAAAGAGAACGGGAAATTGCTGAAAAGTTGAGGGCACAAAAACTTGCTGATGATGAATCTGAAAGAATTAAAAAAGAAAAATCTCAATGGGTGAGCTAACAAGACCAAAATCACAGCTAAATGCTTTGCCATTGTAAATTCGCTTCTTNTACACTGATTGCTTTGTTAACCCTAAATCCTGACATGTATCCAGAAAAATGCATGTACAACTTTGCACGTGTGGGGCCCATGCGTTTCTGCCAGCAGAATCAATCATAATGAGACCCAATGTAAAATAATGTAGGGCATACAAATTGGGTAATAGTTTTTCAGAATGTCTATATGTGATGCACCATCATTCTGATTCTTTTTATAAAGTAAATTGAAACAAAGTTTAGACCTTAGTTAACCCAACCAATCCTATGTACTTTTTGTTGACTAACAGATGAGGAAGGAGAGTTGACTTTTGACCCTGGGGATATTATCAACCAAATAGAACAAATCGATGAAGGTTGGTGGCGTGGGGTGCTGGAAAAAGATGGATCGTACGGTTTGTTTCCAGCAAATTATGTGGAAACATTATAAATGCTTTCATCAACAAGCAGTGGAAAAAAACTGTTTTATTAGCCAAAACACACCTTAATGCATTTTAACAGCATTCCAATATTTTGTTGCGGTTTTACTTTCTGTATTGTGGTTGTGCTGTGTATTTTTATGCAACGTATCTGGAAGTTAGAACTTCTTTAATTTGTTAATTGTGTCGTGAGTGTACAATTTTTGGCATCATGACAAAAAAACACATTGTATTTTGAGTCAATTGATTTGTGCCTGAGCATATTTTCCTTTCTAACGCCATTGTAAAAAAGTTTTCAATTATATCAACTGCACTACTTGTTTTCATTGCTTAATTTTGTAGCATTACTAACCACCAGCTTGTGTATTTGCTGAAAATAAAATCTCTTTACTCGGTTTGTACATAACCCTGTTTCAGCTGCCACTTGTATCAACTGTGCATGAAACTTTATCCAATCAAATAAAAATCTATGCGTGATGATTGTTAAATTTACTTTGAAAAAGATATCTTAGCAAGTAAAACTAGAGAGGTGGGGTTTTCCATATTTTCATTCCACATACACTACCACCCCTGAATGATGTTTTCCACATGTCCTTCATTATATTGAATCTATATTTAATACCTGCATTACATTGGGGCCCTTCAGGCATTTTGTAACATGTTTGTTTCTGCTAGCATAAACATACGGGTCCTCATACACATGCAATAACAGAATAGTAGTGATGTTTTTGGGACATGATCAGTTTAGGAAACAGTTTTAAAAATTTAAACAAAAAGTAAAGATTTCCATTTATAATCTAGATAAATCATTTGTTATATCATGTCAATCTCAAAGCATTGAAATAAACTGTTACTACGAGGCATTGTATGAATTAGTGAAGGCTCTTCTGGTAAATGTACCCACGTTTCGACGTCCTATACAGGTCGTCTTCCTCAAGGTGAATAACACCATGTGTTGTATTTCGCGCTTTGAGTGTTATTTACCCTCGGTATTATCAACTGGGAAACGCATTTCGGTATTACCAACTGGGATTCGTTTGTCATAGAAAATGATAATTTCTTTATACATGTTGGAAGGTGTTGGGTGATGGATACATACTACTACACAGTAATAATCTATACCGACCAAACGCCAGCGAAATGGCAAAATAAAACGAATAAATAAGCTGCTGTGCCGCACACTTCTACTTCACAAAATAATAAACGTATCGAAGTCATCACCGCCTAATCAGCGACACTCTCCCCGGCCGCCCCGAATCAACGTCCATTTATGTGTGAAGTAGCAGCCTGTTACCAACCGCTGAGCGTTGCGTCGCTCTTGTCGTAAACTCGTCAATCACTCCCTTGCGTCGGGTCGTTTAGCATTCGGGCTAAAACAGCCAGCGTCTAAACGCGGACTTGCGGCTGTAAGGGTAAATACTTGACCGTTCATGCTAAAATGCACCAACCAGTGAGAAGCATGCTACATATCCGAGTTTAAAATTTCAACACATATGGATTACCAAGTCTGGAGAAGAGGGCATGTAAACAAAAACTTAATATTTGGGTAAAAAAGGTCACATGGGTGAATCCAACTTAAAGTCACAAAATACTTCATATTGTATCAACTATCAAAGTAGGAAACTTCCAGGTGACTGGCTTTGTTAGATATTGTTAGATAAAAAATTTCACGTTTTGGGTGCCCGTCGGTAAACCGATGGGGGAATTGGGGTAAAAACAACTTCAGATACCCATCTATCAGGTGTAAAAATTTGAGTAAGTCTTTTTTGATCAAGATTGGGAAAACTCGCATTATACAGAAAAAACAGAGTAAGAACAATACGTCCCCTTCATGGAATGGGACCCATAATAAACACGCACCATCGGACTGGTGGAGAAAACCCGAAAGAACAACACAATTTAA
>QXVZ01022113.1:0-21781 GCA_008931825.1 Phallusia fumigata | reverse complement strand
ACCGCAGTAACACCAGAGGAAAATCAGTTGCAAAAACGAATTTTAAAACGCAGTTTGCTATGACGAGCGTGAATTGTCAACCGTGATGTTACAGTTGGATGCCTGCGTTTGCAGCGAGGCATTCAGCTGCAAATTAATACGGAGAGTGTGTTTACCAACCAACATGTTTCCACATACAATTAGGAAACAAGCGTCCAGACAAAACGCGGTCCAATTTCTACGCGGAAAATACTGTGAAGTCTACGGTACACTGAAAACAATGGCCAAGTCAGTGCTAATCAACAATAAAGCAGACAATTTCGTACATGCTACAAAGCAACAGCATTATTAAAAAAAATCGCTCATTAAGGACCACAAAAAGCATCATTCAAATTCCAAAAGAGTTTTGTGTGAAAACTCAACACAACACTAGAACTGTTGATAGATCGCAAACTACAGAAACCCCCCCTTGTATTGTTAAGTCACTACACACAAAAGAAGTTCCATGTGAAAAAGCAATACCCTTTTCATTTGACACCGTTTTGAATCAATATTATGGCAGTAGAATCACTTTTCTTTTCAAAACATTTTCTAGTCTTTTTTGAACAACTATGCATTCCATTTTTCTTTAAAAAAACCTGATAGTTTTTAACACATTTATTATGTCACAAACCTTACTTATTGGAAAAAAGGCAAGATAAGACAAAACAAGAGAACATACTACAGCAGAGAAGTTGTTTAAATTTTTTTTACAGAGAATGTTTCATTTTTGCAGTTTAAACAATCATTATTTAGGTAAGTCATAATCTATTAGACAAACTTTATCACAATTCAGCCAAGGTTCACAAATAGGAAGTATAATACACATTCAAATGCAATATAAACTCTGTCGCACAGACAAAAAACACAATAGTTTCGGCGGAACTTAGTCAGATTTAAAAGTGGAACTATGAAATACTGCTGTAATTTGACACCTCTGGTATATTGACAATAAGTACACAGGCCAATACACATGTTTGCTTAAAAATGCCTTTGTATACATGGTAATTGCTGCTTTGGGGTTACTAAACCCCAAGGAGTTCAACCCGAAAAGTTAATCTTTTTTTAAACCAACTGGAAAACTGCAATAAATAAATAAAAAACTTTCCCAACATAGCATTTAATGCTTGTCATACAAACAAGGTGTGGGGTACAGTGGAGCTAAATTTGCATTTCATTTTAAAGCTATGCTTCAATAGTAAAACACTTTAAGTTAAACGTTTGTATCTACAAAAGGGTAAAAAATTGTGTATTTCAGTTATCTTCGATGAAAGTGCATGTGTAAAAATGTTTGTTTTCTGTACAGAAATGTCATTTTTTAAGTACAAAGTGCCTGGCACTTGTGCATTCAAGTATTCATAAACAGAAATGTAAAGGAAAAACAATCAATGGACAAAAATTTTTCTTGTGTGATCTGTGTTGATTTCATTAGGTTTCATTTAGGTTGGCTAGCCTTCATTTCTACGATCTGGGTTTGCCTCTGCAAGAAAAGTTAAGATGCCAATAAATCAGTTTTGTAGTTTGCAGCTAAGATATTTAAATGTTGGGAAAGGCAACTAACAAAATTTTCATACTCCATAAAAACACTGGAACAGAACAACCACTTTTTGCAAATAAAACCACCACTATCTCCTGGTGGATAAACCAAAAATTGAGGATTGATAGTTGTTGGGTTTAATATTGCAAAAAAAATTATAAAATATCCCACCTATGTTTTTTTCACCATTTTTGCAATCTTTTTCATGTTCGTTATCTGATGGTGCAACTTTTGTTCGGCTTGCTAAAATTTTGTTTGGGAATTAGCAACAGTGTTGAAGAATGCATTTTAAATACAAGCCAAAGTGGTCAGGCAACAGCCAGCATTCAGTTCGAGCATTATTGTTTGAAAAGCATTAGGTTCGGATTAACAGAAGTTTTGTGAACACAGACATGATTGCTCAGCCAAAGACAGTTTTTGTTTGTTAATCACAGCACAACATTTGTAAAAAATAAAACACAAGCAGCTTTTAAACCTATGTTCTGCATGCAAAAATGTCACACTTACATCTTTCTGTGTTTTCTTTTGACTTTTTACTGCACACAATGAATCCACATACTACACAAGTGCAGCATACAGGGCATGTGCAGGGCCCATTGTTACACAATGTGGTTGCCACACATGCACATTTGGTAAATTTGATACATCCTTTGCAGAAACATACAATCAAAACAATTACAGCCAGTAAAAACAACAAGCATACAGGTATAATCCACCAATGAGAAAAACCTGTAAAACATCTAGAATTAGGAAGTAGGGATATATTATTTTTGTAACTACAGCCAATAAAACAAATTTCTTCCAAAGCAGCTTTGGTTTACAAACAATATTACTATGCTTGCCAGTGGTCCCTTATATAATTTATCATTGTGAAAACAGTCCTACCCTTGACACTTTTGAATACAAAACAAATAGTACAATGATAATTAAGTTTTGGCTGTAACTGTTAAAAACATTTAGATGAAAACATTTTTTTGGCTAAAAAATCTACACACTTCAACAAAATTTTCCCAGAAACACTTGTTTATTCAATGAACTGACATGCATTTTTATAAGCAATAAATTATGCATGCAACAGAATATACAAAGTCATATTTTAGGTTAGATATCAAAAATTGGGAAATAAAAATGCTCTACCTAGGAAACAACTGAAACTTTGTGGGCAACTGCACTAATAGCTTTGTCCATAGACTTTACATAGACCACCATAAAAATGTACGTTAAAGTTTGTAAGATCTTGTTTAGTTTTTGTATCACAAGATAATTTGCCCTATTTAGGTTAGTTTATTCAGTATTGCCAACCATCTTTACAAACTCAATTGAATGAAGCAAAGATATGCATGAATTAAAAAAAGGACATCATTTTAAATATATATCAACATGTTTTAAAAAATATTATGCAAGCAACAAAACATGCAAGCTTTACAGCACAATAACTTAACATTTTCAGTGTCTTTGTCAACAATGCTAATTATAAGTTACAAACTATTTCATTATGTTACTATTGCCAACACACACAGTAAAATGCCACTCTTTGCTGAAAACTTGAAAAAGAAAAATTAGAACCAACAATGTTGCACACGCAAGGTTTTTGTTAATTTAATTAAAATGGTACGAGCCATTCCCATTTTACCTTTCACTGATGTTGCATCAGACGATATTTCTGTTCATTTACAACCATATTTAAAAACATTTTAATTGTGCCAACAAGTTTTTTTTAAAGCTAGCAATGGAATGATTTTGATGTTTGTGAATCATACAATACTGCTGCCCAAATATTAAATTGGGTCAAAACAAATTATTTTTACTAATTTAATTTTCTGTGTCAACCAATTATATCTATGATGGCATGATTAGTAATATGTTTGTTTTTGTATGTTTTGTCTTTAATTTTGTGCAAGCTACAAAGCAGAAATACAACAAAGAAAATATAGGAAGTCAGTGCACTGAATTGTTCAGTTAGTAAAGTTGTACCTGTACTAATGCTAGAAGTTGAACTACCAGCACTTACAACACTACCAGTGGAAGCCACTACTGAAAAACAAAATATGTAGTATCATTTAATGAACACAATACTTAATACCAAATGAGAAATATAAGTCTACGAATACGAACCACAAAATAAATAATCGCATCAAAATAAAAACATGCAAATGCTTTTTCATGCTGCAACATTATTACTCAAACAAGCAGCAGGTTCATGAAACAATAGAAAAAAATATATGGTTTTGTTAGCTAAAATACTTCCAAAGGTTTAGGAACTGAGTATTTCACAAATCCTTGTGTTTTCATCAATTTAATGTTATACCCAGTAAAGCAGCAAAAATGCAAAATAACCTAAAAAACATCACATGTCGAGTAGTCCCATCACTTAAGCTATAAAAGTTGTAAACCATACAATGTGCAACACAGTTTAAATTATTCAAGAAGCTTTCCTTATTTGAAAAAAAGGAGTTATAATGTTTGAAATTATTTTAGATAAAGACTTGCTTTGCAGGACAAACAAAAGATCAAATATACATAGCAAAGAAAATTTAATGCTGCATGTATTTTTTTTGTGAAAATCAGTTACTAGAAAAAGCCAGTGTTAGGTTTAAATATTGTCCTGGAATAAAACAGCATCTCCAAACAAATCATTCAGCAATAACCTTTTTAGAAAACATAGGAAAATAGTCGGAGCTAATCACAAAAACACATTTAGTGAGTGTTAAAGCAGCCATGTATAACAGGTGCATTGCTACACAATACTCATGCGTCAGTTAATAATTTTTTTGAAGTACACAGACTCAGATACTCATCCCAATCAATAGTGCAAAGCAAAACAAAGCACCTTTAGTTGTAGAGATACCGACACTTTGGTCAGTAGTATCGGTGGTTGCTGGTAAATTAGTTGGGCTTAAAACTGTTTCAGTTTGTGCTGTACTTTCTAAAACAATTGTAAAGTAAGCCAAATCTTACATAAACAAAACAATGCAATGTAGGTAAAACAGGTTGTAAAAAACAACCACAAATTGTAACATTCCAGTGTTAGTATTTTGAACAACTCTTTTATGCATTTTTGTCAATATTAAAACTGATTTTGTGATCAATTCAAAATTGATCATTCAAAATAAATTTATTTATTAAATGCAAATAACAACAAGTCACATTTTACCCCGTTTTGCATGCAAACCAAACACAATCAAATGCAAAATTTAATATACATGAAGTGCCCAAAACAGTTGTTGATGAAACAGTTCCTTGCTTTTTTAACCTTCACATTTTCTTTTTCATGTAGTATTCAGGTGATAACAAGCAACATTAATATTAAGCATAATTTTCTATTAAACCAGTTAATTCAAACCATACTGGACCCATTGCTACATTTCATTCAATGACATAGAGGTATGCTTAAATAAAATTTTGATACTTAGTGGCAGCAGCACAAGAACACACATAAAATCAAGCACATGTCTCGATAGTGATGTTATTTAATACCTCTTGTTTTGAGCACAGATACTGTAGTTTCAGTTGCAGCCACAAAACTAACTGTTTGCATGCCAGTTGTACTTACTATAGCAGCAAACGTAGTCTCTGCTGCATAAAATGAAACAAATAACACAATAAAATTTTGAGCCTATTTTGTTGCAAACCTAAGGTTTTTTCAAACCTTTTTACCATCTACATATTCAAAGGTGGTGAGTTTCAATCACTTGAAAAATCACTTGAACAAAGCAGAAACACTGTTTATTGATTTTGAACACAACGTACAACCTGTTTGTATGTGGGCCTGGTTATTCTCCCTCATGCACAAATAACATTTTACTGAGTTTAAATTCCATGATCACATACATTAGTCAAAAGAACCCCTTCCCCACCAACCACCAGATAATTTTTGCGGTGGATGACACAATGACTTAAACAGCCCTGAATGCTGGACCATCATTTTTATTGGCTGACAAATTGAAACTGACTATTTTAAATAAAACTGAAAGTCAGGATGTTAAAAGCTGTTTAACAAAATGATTGTTCCCTGAACACTAAAAAAATCATGCATACAAATTTGTAAGTTTCAAACATGCCTAATTTAAAATCTTAACAAACAACAGAATCACTTTTGGGTTTATTGCTTAAATATATAATTGACACCATGTCAAGTTTTACATTTGTTCCATAAATAGACATTTCACTTCTATACACCATGTTTACAAAATGTGAGTTTTACAAAATGCAGGGACCACTGGCTTTACCACAACAAAATTAGCACCCAGAAACAAACTACGTTGTGTGTTTTTACCTTCACAGTTCAATGTCACAATTAAATTGCCCAAGTTTGAACAAGTGGCTGATGCGGTTGCACCTGAATTTTCACAACAATGAACTGTTGCTGGTGTCCCTTCAACTATTGACAAGGAACTGCTGGATGGAGAGCAGTAAGTTTGACCAACAGTGCCACTTGGAGAAACTTCACATGTCGCTATGGTTAAAACAAACTTTTTTGTAACATTTTGTAACTTGATAAGATCAGCAAAATACCCACCTAGGCAATATGTTGTTGTCCACTGGCCAGGACCAATGCAAGTTGCAACTGCGATACCGGTATAACTATCATTGCAAGGAACAGTCACATTTTCACCGACATTTGAAATACCAGTCAATGTATTGTTAAGTGAAATATGAGAAGGTATAATGCTTTGGTTACATGTTCCTGCAATTGCAACTGGATTAAGCAATGCAATTATACAACACCAAACAACAAAGAACAACTTTTACCATTGCAGTTGTAATCTAAGCTCCAGGTGGTGTCAGCTAAACATTGTGCTGTTACTGTACCATTGTAGTTCCCAATACAATTTAAAGTTATTGAATCGGGGTGAGTCGTATTTCCCGCACTTGGTTCCTCAAATGAACTGTTTGTTTGTATGTCCATGTTGTTACAAGCAACTAAAAAAGATACAAAGTCACATAAATTTAAATAAAAACCAGATGACATTCAACTGAACCCAAGGTGACATTTTCCATATTGCTGTTGATTCTAATCCTAATAAGATTGTGTTTTTCTAGACTTGGCCACAAGTTAATTTATCATTTGATTGCATAATTGTTTTAGCTATTGAGTAAAATTTAAACCAAGCAGATGACCCAATGAACCAAAAAGAAAACTCACAAAATTTCATTTTTTAGGGATTGTTAAACCAGAAAGGTTCACAAAATCATTTTGTTTCAAAAAAATTGTTATTTATAACAATAAATGAGAAAATGGAATAACACATTACCATGACCGAATCTGCAAACTTTATAAAGTGAGTGAGTTAACTGCTGGAGCTATAAGATGAAACAAGATACGCATCTATTAAAAATGTGAAAACAATTAG
Source organism: Phallusia fumigata (assembly GCA_008931825.1). NCBI lineage: Eukaryota > Metazoa > Chordata > Ascidiacea > Phlebobranchia > Ascidiidae > Phallusia > Phallusia fumigata. The sequence goes on along the minus strand of QXVZ01022113.1, from coordinate 14,872 downwards.
GGTGACATTTTCAGGCCATACACATGCTAGTGTAAGAAAGAAAAAGAACAAAAACATTGTGAAAACCATGTCTGTCTCTACTTTAAGGCAACCTATTTTTACCAGGTGAAGAAGTCCTACTTTTGCAAACTGGCATTGTAATGTTCCATGATGCATCATTCTTACAAAATCCGATGCCACCCCCTAAATATCCTTCTGGGCATGAAAATGTTCCCCTACAACCAAGTCCACAGGGTGATTCTGTGATAGATGATATAACTGGAGCAGGCAATGCAGTACATTCTGCAAAGTCAAATGTTAAGCAATAAATATAGCTAATTTGCAGTTTCTGAATCATCTATCATGGATTTTAAAGTATAGATCTGTCCCAAAACCTTTTAGGTTTTTTTTAACAAATAAAACTGGTTTTTAATGTTTGGCAATATTGAAACACAAGGTGACACTCACAAATTGAAAATATTTTAAGTGATAGTAACAGCTTGTTTTTCATACTTTTTGATCATTTTAATGCATACTGTATCATGGGTTTTGTTTACAGTGTGTCTCTCAACCCGATAAAGGTTTTGTTATTACAACATTATTGTTATTACAACATACAAAATGTTTTTTGCCAAAACTAGTACAATCTCCTCATTAAAAGATCAAAACAGTGTTTGACAAAGTAACTTGTATTCAGTATTCATGGGTCCTTTGACAAGTTAAACAACCATCCACCTCAAATATTTTTCAAGCAATCAGATTTTAGAAATACTCCACCATACCTCATTTAGCTAGCTTGTTTTAATACTATGCAAATTGAAGCATTCTTAACCTTACAGATCCAGTTATTTAGAAAACCTTGTCTTTTTCAGGAAGTTGTTACTATGTTGTAAAGGCAAACCTGTTATTGTTATTGATATAGTTGATCTCAAATCAGGTGTCCCAAGACAAACAAGGTTAATGATTACATTGCTTGTCGGAGTAACTACAGTAATATTGGATAAAACCATTGTTCCCTCTTTAATGCATGTGGTTGAAACAACACCATCACTTGGAGATGGACATGGATCAGTAGCAAATGGATCAATAAATAAATAGGACATTTCTAAATACTGCCAACTGCATTGTGTGTACATTGCAAATTCAAGAGAAGTAGAAAGTACCAAATCAACTCCCCTTATCAAACTGTTGTTGAATACAGGAGGTAGGGGGGTAATTTCTGCAGTAACACCTACAAACAAAGTTTATTTGTTTATTTATTTTTTAAAAGAAACGTATTTACCCAAGCTTTTTATGGCTTTTTATTTCTGCAGGCAGAAATGCATGGTTCCCCACATACATATTATTGTTGATATTTATAGTAGTTATTTTGCTAGTTATGTGCCCAAAAGTTTTGGTTTTCTTAAATGTTAATGTTTCTAATTAATGCATGTACTTAAAATAAACTAGAGAGGTGGCTTTTCTCCAGATTTTAGTATACTGTTTGGCCACAACACCGTAAAGTTGTTTTTTTTGAAATTTTAAAACCAATTGAAATGCATCAAAAAGGTAATCATCCTAAAGAAGGCTCTGTAGTGAACTATGTGACCCTAATGCGAGTTAACTGTTAGTTGACATTCAAAAATAATAACTCTTGGAAAAATTATTTACTGGAATTTTTAAAGCATTTGCAGCCATTTATCTGCATGGCTTTCTATTTAGTTCTCAAAATACTTTTCAATGCCACTTCCACATACCTAATGATAGGAAACCCAAAACTCCAAGCCAAACAATTCCAAAATGACCATGCATCCAAATGTTGTAAGGCATATTTGGCAATTAATAAACTCTTGAGAACATTAACACCTTTGTTTTCTAAACAGAGAACATTAACACCTTGAAAAACTATAAACCTACACGGTGTTACCTTGAAACTTATTTTAAAGTGAGTAATGTTTTTAAGATTTGACTCTACTTGTTGCCATAAAGTTTATCACTCTGTAAATAAAGTTTCAAAAACTTTTGTACACTTTGAAACTAAATGTTCTACAAATGCCAATAATTCCCTTTAGCTCACATTTAATTGTCTTTATAGAAACATTTTGCTTCCTATAAAGATTGAACCATCAATACACACAAAAACAACCATTTGGACATGTTAGACATGAACATGCAGTTTCTTATACATTTTTGTAACTTTTTTACTCACTTATTTAAAAAAATCAAAATTGCAATTTATTCAAATGCTATTTTTGCAAACAAATTTTTCATACTATAACAAAATTAATACAAATGGTGTGAGTTTCTAGTTTCTTGAATATTTTCTAACAAAATTAAAATTCGAATTTAATTTGTTTGTCCTAAAAAAATCCCAAACTGTACCCAAAATGGAAATGAACTTTTAAATGAAAATAACTTTTAAATGAAAATAACTTGTTTTGCCGAGCACTGAACCAGGTATACTTTACATCCAGAGTCTTCATGGTTTGGGACTTTTATCACTCATTCATCGGCTTATTACCAGGGTTATTTGTTTTGGGAAAATTTAATTATAACTTATAATAACGTCGTGCGTCAATTGGAAATACGTTTTTAAGATAATACGGATTTCTTGCTTCGTTACTAAAAGTTAATCGTTACTAAACCGAATTATTTAATACTTGACACAAAAAAAAATTAAAAAAAACTCGATTTCTCACACTTCTTTCTCCTTTCTCGGCGCATGTATCTGCTCAAAGTTTAAATCTTGAAAAACACTTCCTTTATGCTGCAGCGCGTTCAACCTCGATCCACCAATTGTGCCCTTCACGTTTTCGCGCCTTATAACGTTCTAAGGTTGCGCAGCTATTTCCGGCCTGATAATTGATTTGGTGCAATTGTGTCGCAACGATTTGTTTCACCAAGCAAAATAAACTTAATTTAAATCAACTCCATGGCACCTTGCCCGCTTTTAACGATGGCCAACGCCCACTAAAAGAACTGTTGACGAGCGGAACTACGCCCTGTAGCAACACGTAGCGGAAATATTTTAACTGCTCAACAACATTGTAAATTTTCGATGCCCTGTAAATTTGTTCAGGAAACAATAAGGATTCGATATATATACTACATGTAAATTCGAATTATGTCTTGCAGCTATCTGCACCGAGCAATCTTATCCGAGGATTAGTTTTGCTAAATGTAATCAAGCAAAAATAGGTCTATTTTGATCGAATAAAGCATAAACTTGACATTTTTAGTTGGTTTCGGGTAGGGGTGTGCGACTAATCATTCCTGAAGGGCCATATGCAAATAAGCGAATTAGGCTCAGGTCGCACCTTTGTTTAACATGAGCTGACTTTGTTTTTGCTAATGATGCTTGTAGATCCATTTTTGGAGCGGGGCGTAGTCAGGGGGTGGGGGTCGAAAGGGGCCAATTTTGAAATTGTAAGGTAAGCTTCCACGGGAAAATTGTTTTACAGTAAGTTTGTTGCTTATCTCCCCCCCCCCCAAAAAAAAAAATAATAATAATACATGGTACCTCGTCTACCCAGCTGGTACCCGCTAGTCTTGCGTTTTAAGCCGAGTCAAACGAACTAGAAGTGAAGTTTGTGTTTTGACGGATGAAAGACCATGTATTATGTCCAAAACCTTACCTTACCATGTGGTTGGAACAACGGGACAGAGCGGCCCAGTGGAAACGACACAGAGGATAGAAGTCCCGGATTGGTCGAATTGGATGTCTTCTAGCTTGAGGTGCCGAATAATCCAAATCAAGTGGGAGTCGAAATACATCAATGAAACCGCGAAAGCGCGCGTCGGCAACGAAACGCGCATTTGTTTCGTTTCGTCCTCAACCGACCTTATCTTAATTTCGACCGAAACTCGCTATCGGAAAAATCACACTATAAATAACCCAGCGCATAAACATTAAAACCAGTCAGATTCCGAGAGAGTTAAAGACAATAGGTCTCCACGAGGACGAACAGCCACGCTGTGATTGTAACGTATATGTGTTTTGTATTTTTTATGTTTATTGTTGTTTTGCATAATATAATTTGCAAAAGTTTTTTTGGTCTGAAACTTGTTTAATAGTTTAGAGTTGGATTTTGAAGTGTTTTCATTTGCCCCCGCTGCAATTTCGCTTGCCTTCATGCGACGTACAAAACCGCGGAAAACTAGAAATCCCTATTAAAGGACGTTGCTGTCGTGGTAAACTTGGAGCCGACACTTAAAACCAACGGTAAAGGTTCGGTAATCTGTGTAAATGGTATAAACACACGACCCTCCAAAAAGTAGCGAAAGTGGCAAACATTCAAGTCCCGTGAGAGTTGTAGGGCTGAAAATTGTGGATGGCTTCAACCTTACTGGAAGTGGCCGTTGGTGTCAACGCGATGTCCCAGAAACTATATTTGGAAAATACCAAATATAGGGACTTCTGTGATGACTAGGCCATGGTAGGATAACTACAAACACGAAATCCAAAGGTGGGCACACCGTCTCTTTAAACTAAAACGCATGCAAAGGAATTCGAAAATCTCAAATTGGTGAAATGACCGGTGCCACATTGACCTGATCCGGCTGGATGGATGGCCATACCTATTTCACCTAATTCAAATAGAAGCGCGTTAGCAAACGATCATTAAGTTGAATTTTTCCGCCGGTCATTAAGTTGACGCAATGTTGTGCAACCCTGTGCGATTATCGGTGACTATCGAGTTTAGTGACGTCACAACCTTGACATTGTTTTACTGATATCACTGCTTGGCATCTTGACTGCTTCGTGTACAATAGTGACTGGAAGTTGTAGAGGCGGCATGCTTTACCTGAAGTAACCGTTTGCGCCCGTTTTTTGTCTTTAGGCGATTAAGTGTAAGTAGTACTGCACTGAATAGTATATTGGACTGCTGCCCAACGTTTGAGTTGTGCATTTTTGTACCGGTAAGCACCTGTGTGTTATCCGCCATAAACTCATTTGGATTGCTAGTTATTGGAACATTTTCATATTAACAGTGAAAGCGACTGTGAGCTACTGCTGCGTCGTTTCCAGACAATTTGTATCTAATCCGGTAAGACATTGTCCTGTAATGTATGAATGCCCTTGTTAATGTGGTCAACTGGTATTTATATTGATGCCGTTTTGCAGAATTGTTAATCCGCCCGATCGCTTCCAGCTAATTGTGACTCTGGTCCTATGATAGTTCGGTAAGAGTGAAATTCCCCATGTTGTATTTCGTCCCTGTATTTATACTAATACGTGCCCGTTTTCAGAAACCGCTCTAGCCTTCGATTTGGTATAACTGCTGTGGTTTGACCTGCTTTCGAGTGCCACCACCTGACTGTTTCGCTCGAATAAATCGTTCGTTCTTTGGCCTCTGGTACTTGGGAGTTACTGAGCACAAGGAGGAGCGCGTTTAGAACCGTTCTGGGAATATAAGCGATCACCCCTGCTGTGCTGCCTGGGCGCACAGAGTCACGCCCCCTAGCGAAATAAAAGGCAGCGCAACATGCTTTCTAATATAAACCAAGGTCCTTACCGTAAATCAAAAGTTTTATTGTTTGTAACGAAAAAACACAACATTTTTTCACTACAGTTTTTAGCTTCTCTAATAACCTAAATATCGTGTGTAAAGATCACGTAAATGAGGTGAGATTCTAGAATGAAGAGAAATGATATTTCGTTGAAGACGGCAAACACGGAGACAAAGCTAAAATGTTTTACTCATTTGTACCTTTTTTACCAGAAGTCTTTACTGAAAAAAAGGAAAACTTACGTATTTACGCACAGATGGGTTACCTTTTTTGTACTTTGGTCAAGAAATGTTGGGCGCCGATATTACGCGTGGTGGAGCCACAACACTCCTAATATCTAAATCTCGGCGGCTATTTTGTTTTCATAGTATTTCATATTAAAGTAACGTTGGTCGCTGACAGTTAGTTAACAGCGGATAGTAGACATGAGACATTCGGTTCAGGAAAATAGTTTGAATCGGGGAAGAAAATATGTCCAATGAGGTAAATAGCAGTTTTTGTGAGTAGTTTTTGTGTAAACGGCGTCATGAGATGAAATTGACTTGTAAAAAAGTTTTTCGTAAATTACATCCATTGGTCAATAATGGCAGATGATCATCAAAGACATTCTATATTTTTTACATTTCATAAGAAAAACCATTTGAATTTGTTGTGGAAACTCTTATACATGATGCATTTCGAACTGTACATCGGAGCTTTTCTTCTCACAAGTTTGAGTAACCTGGGTTCAGGTACGAAAAGAGTTCCACATTAATAAAATTTGAATGACTGTAATAAAATTTTCAACTGTAGGGAATCCAACATCTCCACTAAACTCTGAAAAATTCTGTTTATCGGTCTCCTTTCCTTGGGGTACATTCCTTCCGCTTTGTTTTTTACTGCCTTTTCTTTTTCTACTTTGCATTTGTCTTTGCAAATTTGTTTTTTTCTTTTTCTACCCTGAAGCTTTTCCATGCACTTTTGGCATTAAAATGTTTGATGGATTTGGATGAAACTTTCACAGCTGGTAGATATGGTTATGACAGTGTGCCACCAGTCAAGTTAAACCCCATATTCCCAGTGGTTAACCCGCTAGCCCACCAAAATGGGTCAAATTACTAAACAATTTCCATATTAGATGAAATTTGGACAGTTTGTAAAACATGTAATTGTGGTGCAGTAATTGATGCGTTTTACCCAATAGCCCCAGCAGTGACCCCACTAGCCCCCTAAAATGGGTCAAATTATGAAACAATCTCTGAATTGGGTAAAATTTGAACAGTTTGTTTAACATATCATTGTTGTGAAATAATTGATGTGTTTTACCCTAGAATCCCAGCATTTACCTAACTAGCCTCCTTAACTGGGTAAATTTCCAAAAAAATGTCGGATTTAAATTAAATATTTGTATGACAGTTTGTATAACACAATGACAAATTTGATGACGCGATTTGATGAATTAAAATTTGACTTGACTTTAGGTGGATTTGTTGCTGTTTTTTACCGTATACCCCTGCAGTTAACTTACTAGCCCTTCAAAGTTTGTAGGTAGGGTTAAGTTTCAAAGTATCAATTCTGTCATTTCAGTGCATTAAATAAAATTAAAAAATAGATCTTCTACTATTCTGTACATATATTCGCAGCACCCACAATTATTCTACAGTTCAATTTAAAATAGGGTAAATGATTTTTTGACAAAATGTTGTTTTGATGTACTAATTTCAAACACCTTAATTTATTGATATTAGATATTTACTTGTTAAAAACATTTATCATATTCACATTGGGAATTATACCTGCAAAAGCAATCAAGCCGTAAAATAGTAACTTGGGGGAGGAACTTGGGTTATAGTGTTTGTGAAATACCATCAATCATCTTTCTGGTTTAAAAAAACATGTATATTTGAAATGGACTTCACAACAGTCAAACTGTTTCCTGTTTTAAAGTAAAATGTTAGTTAAAAATTGACCAATTTTAAATCTCGGCCCAAACATTTTAAATTTAACCAAGAACCCCAAATGGGAGATTTATTACCAATTTATACATTTTATTTAAAGCAATAATCATAGAATATGATGTACACCCAAAACCAAAGCAAGCAGTCGGTTCAACCTTACACTTAAGTCATCAGATCAACACATTTTCAGGCAAAAGATATCAATGGAGGCTCCAGACAGTAAGTATAGTAGTCATTTTTGTATTGTCAGTTAACATTATTAGCATTTTTTCTGTGTTATTACATTTAATATTTTTCACATGTTTGCAATTGATACCTACTAAATAACATAAGTGGAATTAAACTTACAATGGGTATAGATAAATGCTTTTGCAAGGAAAAAAAGTATGATTTTAATTTGTTGAAAAAGACTGTGTATTTAAAATATTTACCTTTTCCATCTCAACATATATTTTCCACCGTAACTAGTTTGTACCTGACAACAAAAATCATAAACAATCATGTCAATACTCATAGTGTTCAATGTAAAAGAATACAGCTAAAGTTTATGTTGTTTTCAAATTGATGTGTTTGTCATGTAGTTAATGACATTAAATTCGTATAATTGTAGCTACAATTAACAATGTCAAAATTTTATAAATGACATGTGGGGTGTTATTTTTCCAAAATAATGCTACAAAAAAGTAAAGAAAATATCTAAAACAAATTACCATTCAAAAAGCATTTCTGCATGGAATAACAAGGATTATGTATAATGCTGATTTTCAGCAAATTTCAACCTGAGAAAACAAAAGTGGTAAGATTGTGAAGCTGCATATACTACTGACTAGCAAACACTTTTTGACCTGCAGGTGGACATATATTAGTTTTCCCAACCATGTAAATAGAAACATGTAAAACAAAGTGCAATTACAAGCAACTAATGACTATTGCCTGATGCAATGTGATTTGTAAGTCTACCTAACTCCAACAGTTAGTATTTTAAATTTGTTTACATGTAAAGATTTGTTGTTTTAGTTTCCAACAGATCTTCCTACTCTCATTGCTCAACAAGGATGTATAAATAGTTCAAGAATACAATTTGTGTATGTTATGCATTTTGTTTTTTGAAAGATGGTTCAACAATTTGCATTTACATGTATGCATGTAAATTTGGCTTATGAAATGTCATTCTTTTGCCATTTTTAGCACAAAAACTTCAATTTTAACTTACCTTTTAAACAATATACAAAACAATGACATAATTACCTTTGTTACATCAAAAGTGTCTTTCTTACCACACAATTGAATTTTACTTACTTCATGTTATTTGCAGCTGTGTCAATGGAACAAATTTTTCCCTAAATGTTTCATTGACTGTTGATAACCTTTCAGCAAATGATACATTGCTTAACTTTACTGCTGGCACTGAAGAGTTGTTAAAAATAAAGTTAAATATTTCAAGTGAGTTGGCTTTTAAGAAAATTTCTAATGCAAAATATATTGATAGTTTTTTGTTCTTCAAGTTAATTTTAAACAAATTTCTAAAACAACGTTTATGTGATGTTTAATGAATAATCTAATGTAACAAAACCTGAATTTTTTGAAATGAAGGTAAACAAAACTCCATTACTTAAATAGCTGATGCCTAACTTTGTTTTACTGTTTTGATATGAAGTTTCAACACCATGACCTGTTTGTTTGATTTATTTCGATCCAAACCAGAGCAGGGTAAAATGCGTATTGGTTTAAAAATTTAACTGATGTTGGGTAATTTTGGTAATTGCACCTTTACCAATTAAATGAGGGAACATTGGTATCAGCAATGAAATTGGAACAGTTTATATCTGTCTGTTGATCCTTAAGACTTTGCAATTTTTGTGCTGTTAATTTATGTTATTTTCTAGAATGTTCTGAAAATGGTACCATAAAAGTACTTCCTCAATCTAATGGTATTGCTAATGGGATTTATAATTCAACGGGAGTTTATTATTGTTTAAACAATGGAAAATTAGTGCACCAAAATGGTTTTATACGCTCATCTAACTCAACCAGATGTCAGGAGGATGCAAGTTGGGAAGGAGAGAATGAACTGCAATGTGTCAATGGTCAGTTTAAGATAATTTTTGCAATGATGGCGATAAAAATGGTGTTTATTATGGGTCCCCTTCCACGAAGGCCCCCCCCATTGTTTTTACTCTGTTTTTTTTTTCTGTCTAACGCGAGTTTGTTCCCATGTTTTGGTCATGAAATTTCCTCAAATTTTCACACATGATAGATGGGTAACTGAAGTTCTGCACTGGCAACTTTTTACGACTATTCACCCATAGGTTCACCCACATGACCCCAAAACATAAAAATTTTAAAACAGCTATATTTAACACAGTAAATCACCTAAAAGTTTCCTATTTTGACATTTGATACAATGCAAAGTATTTTGTGACTTTAATTTGGATTCACCAATTTTGTACCTTATTAACCCCAAATATTCAGTTTTTTGTNTGGGTAACTGAAGTTCTGCACTGGCAACTTTTTACGACTATTCACCCATAGGTTCACCCACATGACCCCAAAACATAAAAATTTTAAAACAGCTATATTTAACACAGTAAATCACCTAAAAGTTTCCTATTTTGACATTTGATACAATGCAAAGTATTTTGTGACTTTAATTTGGATTCACCAATTTTGTACCTTATTAACCCCAAATATTCAGTTTTTTGTTTACATGCCTTTTACTTCAGACATACTAGTCCAAATGTATTGAAATTTAGGGCGTAGATATGTAGGGTGCTTCTTATAGGTTGTTTAAAATTTTAGCTTGATCGGTCAAGTATTTCCCCTTGCAGCCGCAAATATGTGTATAACAGCTGGCGGTTTTGCCCCAAATGCAAAACGACCTGACGCGATGGAGTGATTGACGATTATGATATATATCCAACATAATGAAGGAAATGGTACATGTGGAAAACATCAATTTGGGGTGGTAGTGTATGTGGTATGAAAATATGGAGAACGCCACCTCTCTAGTTATATTTTACAATTGTAGTTCCCAAAGACAAATATTTGTGCTCCTTCTTAGAGATCAGTTTGTAAGTGTTCCAAATCATTGATAGGATGTTTGCTGGCAGTGTGAAAAACACTGTCCTGTTGATACTGTGTAATTGTCAAATACTTTACACATGGTCTATGTGTTAAAATATTTGTGATCCGGACAAATGTATAAAGTATGTCAAACTTTTGCTTAAATTATTTATGTAGCACAACATTATTAAAAATTAATTTGAGAAAAGTATTATAAAGTCACAAATCCCTAAATTTTTGAAATTGTTGTTACTGAAACTCATAGAATCTCCCACCTTTTAAAAATTTATGAAAGCCTTTCTCCACTATAGTTACAATTTTGGTCTTTAAAGGGTAAAATAAATGTGATGCAAAAATATCTACTGTTCGTTAGACATAACCAAATGTCGATCTAAAAAAAAATTAAACAATTTTGTGATTTCAGTGGTTTTAAATGGAAATCATCATCATCGTCTGTCAGGAACTGCTTCAGTAAAAGCCAACTTTACTTGCTCAATGAAAGGATATCAAGGTTGTTTTCCTGGTAGCAACCTTACACTGCAAATAAGTTTAGAGGTATTTATTTATTTTAATAAAACTGTTGTTTTTATGTTTATTTTGTTTTTATGATGTGCTATATTTTTTATCTGTTACTTCTTACATTTATTTTCTCTGTTTAATTGAAACCACATTTCCGAAACATGTACAAATTTTAGGAAACTGCTGTGAAGTGCAGCTCAACCAAAAATGGCATGGCGTCTTTGGTAAGTCATAAATGTGTTGAAATTTTCTTGATTTATTGCATACATTTGGTGAATGCAAACTGGTAAATCACAACACTGTTAACACGGTGCCAAAAATGTTCTGGGATATTGTCTTCATTGAAAAGCATAAATCAAATTTAAAAGTGAACTGAGCTAAAATAATTTGAAAGGGGAGGTCAAAAATGCTAATCCTTTTAGAAGCACTTTAGACAAATTTGGGACTTAAACTTTTGTGTAATCCTGTGAACCACCAATGTGCACAAGCATTAAGGTAACATGTAGCTTTTTAACTAGGTGTATTTTTTTATGCTGAACTGTTGTTATGTTTTATGCTAAATGGTAGTTTTATAACCAAGGTTGTTCAAAGAAGTTTTACAGTGGAACCAAAGCACAATGGAATTTTTGTCAAATGTATTCTATTTCTTAAAAATGGAACTGTATCTTCAAACAAATTAAAACTTGAAGTTATTTGTAAGTACAGTACCTAAAATTTATCATGTAAAATCCTTATTAACTTGACCTTGTTTTTCCTCCTTTTGGCAAAACAAAACTTATTCTGTGAAAAATATAAATTCAGAAGTTCTGTAGTAAGTTGTCGAAAAAGTTAAATGACATCTCACTGTCTAACTATGTTATGTATAAGTTTACTTATCATAAAGGAAGTAAGAATGTTATTAATTGTGGTAACAAAACTCATTTTTAAGCAGTGACTTTTGATAACCAATTACAGTATACAGCCAACAGTCAAAAAACAGGAAATATGAAAAATATGAAGCATAGTATCAAACACCTGATTTGGTTTATTGTTAAAATTGGCTTAGTCGGAAAATTTTGTTTTATTTTTACAGTTAACTGTATTAGTTGTTAAATTATATTTGGTAATTCATGCAGTTGTTTCACGGATTAAGTTAAAAACTAACTTACATACACAACTTTTTTTTAAATGTGATTTAGTAAGATGACCCAGCTCAATTAAAATGGAAATTGAAAAAAGTAAACTTGCCTTGACTGTAAACCAAATCACTCTTTGTAGATTTTAAGGCGAACTTGGAAGTTGTCTTAAACAAGCAATGTAGTTTATAAATTTGTTAGCACACCTGGTGTTTATTGTAATCTGTATTGTTTGTAGATGGCCCTATAAACACAAATGTGGAGTTAGAAAATGTTTCTTCTGTATTCGTTCGAAGAAAAGGAAAAAATATTGTTGCAAAATCAGATCAAATTATAAGTATTTCCTGCATCAGTCAGGGAAACCCAATCCCAACATGTCACTGGTTTAACAATGGTTTTAATATTAGTGCTTACAATCAACATAAAAACAACACATGCCATGGATCATTTATTGGACTTGGTAGTGGATATTTGGACTGTCTTAGTAAAAATGAATTAACAAGTGGAGTTAACAGTTCTCGGGTTTTTTTAACTATAATTCAAGAAGATAGTAAGTTAGTGCATTGTAGTTGCAAAAAAACATCGGTTACTTGTGCGATTTGTTTTTTTTAGGAAATTTAACACTGACTGGATTACCTAGTGTAAATATTACTAAGTACAAAAATGAAACTTTGATAGTCAATTGTTCTTTTTCAACACACTCAATGTTAAACCCACGTTACATTTGGACCAATGGTAGCAATGCAAATATTAGAAATGAAGGAACAAACAACACTTTGATCATTCCAAACCTTAACCAGTGGGATATTGGCAGTTATAAATGCAATGCTACAGATTTCTTTGGCAGCATTGAAGAAACATTTTACCTTAATGTGTTCTGTAAGTTATTTTGCTCTCAATATGTTTTTAAAACTGCTTACCCACCAACACCTCCTTCTAAAATATACAATACCCGAAATATGTTTTTTATCTTTTACACCCTTTTTCGGCACTACTTAGTTTTTGTGTAAACTTTAAACTATGTTTGTTTATTTTTGACTTATATCAGTTGAAAACTTTTAACAACAAAACTAAACGTAAAAATCTTTAGGCAGTTTTTGCATGTAAAACCATGTTCTCAAAAACAACCCCAAGCTAATTATTTAAGTGATAAATTTGTGAAAAAAACAGTTGCACATGTAAGATACGTGAAACAGAAAAATAATGCACAAAACCACTGGCCTGTTTTACTATTTCCTTATTCATAGGAAATAGAGTATACTATGCTTTTTAGCATAAAATGGATCATATATTTTGTTAATAATACAAAAGATTTACTCAGGTATGTACATACCCTTTTTCCTTTTTACAAACTGGTGTTTGTTTACAGATCACCCATATAGGATAGAAAATAATAATTGTACAGTGAATGAGATTTGCTATGTCAAAATTTCAGCAAATCCGGCCCCATCAACATATGTTCTACATCCACCAGGTTAATATGATTTGGCAAAAGTATTATTTAAACATTGATTTTTAAGTTTTCTTAATTTGCCTATTAGAAACTGAGCCAGAAAACCAGGAAATTTGGAATCAAAGCCTTTCAAATCATAAGTATGAATTAAGTTTTAATGTAAGTGAAGTAATGTTTAACTACAGTTGTTGAACTAGTGTTTTGATGTACTGGCAGAATAAATTTCTCAGTTTTGTTTAAATCAAGAAATGACTTTTTAGGCAACAACTGTTGGAACATATATTTTGGAAGTGTCAAATAATGTAAATGGAACGCACAATATAACAATACATATTGTGAACGAAATGCATGAACCAACTGATGGTCAAAAAGATAAATATCTAATAATTGGAATATCTGTTGCAGCTGCAGTTTTGCTTTCACTTGTAATTGGTCTGATTTATGTCATTTGGCAGCACTGTAGTTCAAAAAGTAAGAAAATCATTGTTTGCAGCAAGACAACTTTTGTTGTTTTCAGCAGTGGCCTAACTCCTAATACTAAATAAAGTTCAATAAAGTCAGTTCATATTTGAAACACAAAATTTAAGTAAATTCAGGTATTACCCAGACTTACAAACTGTATCAAAGCTATACTGGTAAAATGTATTTTTAGAATCTGTTGATAAAGAAGTTGTAAACAACCCACTTTATGGAAGCTTACCTGATGGTGGGGAGAATGAAACCACATATGCTGTGGTAAATAAGAAAACTGTTAAGGAGCTGAAAGTGAATGTTGCTTACCAGTCTACAACATCCCCCGATGCTATTGAAGATGCCTATGGTGGTGTTGATAAAGGTAGAAGAAAACAGGAAATGCTTTTGTTTTGATTTTTTTCACCTTTTAATTTCAAATCTATTTTAAACTCAAAGTTAAACAAATATTTTTATTTTTACACTTTGTAGCTGGACCATCGTATCACGAAGCAGCAGAAACATATGCTGTTGTTAATAAGAAAACTAAAAAAGGTTTATTGCATGCAACCTATTTTGTGCTTTCTTGTGAACTTAAAAGAAACATCAACTTTTAGAAAAAGTTAAAAAGTCAATGAAAGTGAATGTGGCTTATGTTCCGACCCCGGAAAATCCTGATGCCCCTGAGGAAGCCTATGCAGAAGTTGACAAGGCAAAGAAAACTAAGGGAAAGAAGCAAAAACCGGGTATGACAACTTGTGTTACATTACATATTTGTAGTTTACATCCAATCATTACATGAACAGGCTCAGGAGAAAAGGAAATGAAGGACAATGTTTTGTATGCTACCACACAAGCTGGGGGGA
>QXVZ01022110.1:0-15533 GCA_008931825.1 Phallusia fumigata | reverse complement strand
AGTTTTGCGGCGGTTTTTGCAAGAATATTCCTGTTTTAAAATATTCTCTAGAATATTCTCGCGTTTGCACTCAGTGACCAAAACCGGCTTTGACAGGTTTAAAAATTGAATATTTGGTAACAAACCGGAATGAATCGTGTAGAAAACCTAGGGTTGCCAACCGTCCTTTGTTTCAAAGGACAATCCGTTATTCAGCTCCATTTGTCCTTGTTGTTTGTTGAGATTTGAAATAAAACTATTTGTCCTTTATTTTAAAATCGTTTTGATTGGTGGTTCAATTTGTAATGTGAGACTCTAAGGACCAAAACAAATCCAGCATATCATACAATAAGGTACTGATGAAGTCCTTCGAGTCGTAATTTGTTATGAAAGAAATCTATGTGAGAAAACTTTTAACAGTAGTGCTAATGTTTCATGTGATTATCAGATCGAAATATTATTTGAAAGTGTGTTTTCGAGACGTGATAAAATATTAATCAAGTTTTTATGTCCTTTATTGTAACTTAACAGAGTTGGCAACCCTAACAAAACCCGTTTTTAAACCTTAATCCTTTTATTTGTGTTTTCTTCCTAAATTCATCTCCTTGGCGATTGTTTGCTTTTCTCTATTGTCTTTTCTTTCTTTGATTTAATTTTTTTCGTTGCACCTTTTTGAGACACATAGAACATTGTGCTATACTTCAGTTTCTGGAGGTGCTGTACAAAATGTTTCTGTTCTACATCGTCGAATCTTTCAATTTTGCTTTTACTTTGCGTTAAATTTTGGCCCGACATCCATTGTTCTTTTATTGAACTTGGTGCAACTACTCTGTAATCAAACCTTGTTTGTTCCCAACCAGCTGCGTACAACACACCAAAACGTCAAATCTGCTGGTTTTTATTTTTTAATCCACAAAACAAAACAATCTATGTATCAGCACGCGCGTATATTAATATGTACAGAGTTGGTGAGTTCATACTTGGCCATGGATGGAAATCGCATATTAAATTCAAGGAGCGCTACAATGTTAACGCAAATGATGGAGAATAATCAAATGAAACTCAATCAGGTGTTGGCAGAATGTTGGCAAAACAATTTTGAAACAGACTTACCTTGCAACAAGCCAAGCACCCAACACGAAATTAGGACCTCGTGGTCAGAAAACAAATTTGAAATTGATCAGGCGCGTAACATCGATGATTGCGTTCGAAAACATAATATTTTTTTGGCAAAATTGTTTAAAACAAACTAATTATTGTACACAATAATTTGTAGTTATTTAAAAAAAAATTGGTGTCTTCACTTTGTTTATTTGCAGCAGATTTCTCCTGATTTTTTCGGGGCAAATTAAGAGACTACCTTTGTTTTTCATCAGAATTAAATGGCTTGTAATTTCATTAAATAAATCGCAAGTTTTGAACCAAATTTATGTGTATTGGGCTTTTTACTCCTGAATGTTATACTTTTCATCCAAATGATGTAGGTTTTGATCTCAATCAGCCAAGTTGGAATAAACTATAATCGGAATTCGCAAAATGCCTCCTTCTCCTATTAAAGGGATATATTTTTAAAGGATATTATGCACACTCTCCTTACAGATTTTGGTCAAATTCAATTGTAGTTAAGCTATCCAACAAGTATATTTACATTTTGCTTAACCAATTAATAGCAGAGTTGAGATCAGGGGAAATCCAGTCCTTTTTTCAATCCCGATTTCGGGTTTATTTTCATTGAAACCTCGGGATTTTAATGAAATATCTAACACGCAGTGGCGGTGCGTAAACATTTACAAAACTGAGAAGGAGAAGAAGGCTAAAAATCGGTTTTACCAATGCAATTTAAATTCAGAATATCTGGGCAAAAATTGTCTAAACACATGAACTTTCTTCCATTTTTTGTTCCCCAAATTAAGAAATCGAGCAATGCTGTGGCCTTGTTTTATTAGAAAAAATAGGTTGAAACATTTCCGTTTTCGATTGTAATTTACCAAAAGGTCACTTGATATTGCACTGGGTCGGTGTGAAACGTTCGTGAATCGCCCCCACCAATCGACCACAGCAGTAAGTCAACGCAAATATTCCATAAACTTACGAAATGTATAATTTATGAAATAAACTCGGGGCCGGCAACCTTTGCGCCACATCACAAATTACGTCAATATGTTAATGACTTCGCGTGCCAGGTTGATGACGTCACATTTCAATGTTGCTGCGTATAGCGGGCTAATTGTTACAATGTGTAAAATGCTGATTCACATGTACACTCATTGAGGCAGCGGCATTCCGCTAACTTAAAATTAACAGAAAGGCCGCTCAACTTGGCCCAAAAAGTGTACTGGAATTCGCATGAACTTGTAGATTAGACGCGTGCCAGTGGTTGCCGACCCCGGAAATAAACCAACCTGCAGTATACGATTTACAAAAAAATGAAACAGTTCATAGAGCTTTTAAATAAAGAAACATAACACAATCGTTTAAATAAGGACGTATGCGTGGTTTTCAGGCACTATTGCCACTCATCTTTTCCGAACAACGACTTTAGTGCGACGGGCGGGGGATACCCAAACATGAGATAGTCCTGCAGCAGTAGTGAGTAAAGTTGAATCAAGCGTTTGCGAGGAACCACTGTTGAGTAATACTCAAGTGACATCGTATCATTGGTGTGATTGGGGTTAGCTGGTCCGTGTTGGATGTGTTCTGGTGCACCGATCAACTTCAGAAAATACCTGCACCACAATATAAACGTGAGTGCTGGCGTAAGTTTTATTTTATGTGATTCACTGGTTAAAACTTAAAAGATTTTAATAGCGGGAAAAACTTGTCCGCTACCTCGCATCTTCTTCAATTGTTTCTTGGTGACCGATGAAGTCGTAATCGATAGCACAAGGTGTACACGGGTAAGTAAACCTGGTCCAATGCTCGTTGTCGGTTTGCAGAGATTCCGGAGCGCCAAGCACGAGGTAGTTGATGAAGTCACTGAACTCAGCGAACTTTTTGTGTGAGGGAAGATTCGACGCTAAAAAGCATTCAGGATCTTTGACCCCTGTTGGTGTATTCAAGCAATACATAGGCGCAGCAGGAGACTGAATCAACTTGTGACACACTTTATTATTATAACCCGACATTCCAGATAGGCCGCGAACACGTAAAATGGAGAATTGACTTTGAATGGATTTGTGTTGTTATTAATGCGCTATGCTTACAATGGGTCCGTCGTTAAGCTACCTGCCTCATTGCAGTTGCGTTAAATCATTATTGCGTTGATTTTTTCTATTTTTGGTGCACAATCAGGACAAAACCATCGGGTTAAACGCGATCGCTTAAGTTTTTTTTTTTGCTTAGAGAAACACAAACGATCGGACTGTGGGAAATACCTAACTTGTCCATGATAGCAAATAGAGTAGATTACATTAGTATTTGATTTTACTCAACCGGGAAAGTGTGCTTAAACGTGAGATTCACACCTAATGTAAACACCAACCTTTGGAAGATCCGTACTTGGCATGAATAGACCTCGAAATATCAGGAAATTCGCACCCTTTAGGATTCAGTTTTTGCCGGTAAGCTGACAACATTCTTTCGAACGGTTCACGAACTGTGATGGTCTGGATCCAATCGGGATTGAGAAGATACTTTTCTCTTTCCTTGGCTAGTATTTCGACGCGTCGATATTTTTGAACTGTAAACTAAACGATAACAAAAATCAATGTTTATCCAGCGGAAGCTTAATAAAGTGGATTTTTACATTTCTCAGGTCGTGACCTTTGAGTTGCCAAAACAGTTCCTTCCAACGGGTTGTGCCGGTTTTTCCCATGCTACAGTGAACCACTTTGTATTTTTCGTCGACCAGCATCCACGGCATCACGTGACAATGTTTTGTCGTAAATCTGAAAAAAAAAAACGCTTTTTTGTTCCACCAGCTGCACCAGAGAAAACCATGCCAGACAAAAACAAAACCGATCGTGCGGTTTAAACTAAGGACCAAAGGCTCTTACTAAACGTACGTGTCCCCACACGAGTCCAATTGCTTATTGGTATGAGAGCATAGGTAAAACCCCAAAATCCCAAACACAATAACCCAGTGGTTCCCAACCGGGGAGGAGTTCCTCCCCAGGGAGAAATTTGATGAGTCAAGGGGAGGAATTTCCACTTTGGAGGTTATTTATTTATGATATATAGTATTTCTTAGTGTAGTATTTCTTTTTAGACAAACTAGTGGCTTGAACCTTTTATTATTACTTTAAACTAATTATTGTCTGGCAGGGAAGAAACGAAAAGCTCCAAAACAATGGGGGAATGCATCAAAAATGTTGGGAACCACTGCATTAGGCAACCCAAAAGCCTCGTTGTTCTACAATTGATTTACATCACTGTCATTTATGTTGCGCAAGACTTCAGTAATCTATTAAGTGGCAATAGCAATGTAGTTACCAAATCTGTCGCAGACTTTACGGATTAATGCCTTGCGCTCATCTTGCCGTTGCTTCATTCGTTTCATAAAAGATTCTTCTTCGGTCTTGGTAGCTGCAGTTGTGTAGTTGTGGGTACGGTTGGCACCTGTGTTGACTTTCGGGGGTTGAACGCCGATAAATGAAAGCGCTTTGAACCGAATCTTGGTGTCAAACATCAATCGAAAATACACTGATACCAAAACAGCAACTAACAATGCAATTTTAAATAAAGTCACTAGTTTTCGCATTGCTGTCAAGATTCTTTTCGGGAGCGTCTGAAAAGTATGTATCTCAATTTTTAGGTATTTTATGAGGAGGAAAGTGACCCCACTTGCCCCTACGTGCCCGCGGCGCCAATGCCTATATACATGAGTTCCGTACAACGAGGCTTTTATTGAAAATTTATCTGGGGCCTTTCATACGGAAACAACTCTTTCTCATTCAAATCAAGGAACGCCTGGTAATCCCCCAACCTTTCAACCCACAAGCAAATGCCCTAACCATTTAGGCCGCGCACCACCAAGTGCTTTCGTGTTAAACCACTGATTGTTCATTGCTCAGTAAAGCGAAAAAGAATTGCCTCGCCATTGCCCACATTTCTATTGTTACCATCACAGTCTGTTGTTTTTTAAAGCACACGCGTCGCGCAGCAACATCATGGTAATTTTTCAGAGCTGTGCATGGCAAAACCGAAATGTTGATTTGAAACCTAAATGTGGCGTTCCGAGACTACGAAAGACTGTTCTTCTTTTTCGTGTCTGGTGGTAGTAACAGAGTGATAAAGACATTTTTCAGTAAAAACGTCCCAGCGAATGCTACTGCTTCGGTTGTAATTTTATCAGATCGAACAACCAACTTCTGTCAAAAAAATAACTGTTTTATAAGCTCAACCGTCGATATCCTCATAACAAAGGTAAGTTCGCCACCAATTAATCGTCACCAGTTTCTGTGAGTCAAGGTTTTATTATTAAGTCTACGGCCTATTGACTTAAAGAGGCAAAGCCAACATTGAGCAACCAAACCCTTTCAGACCTACACACTGTACCTTTCGTGCAGCTGTAAGCTAAAGCTCATACTGAGAACAAAAGTACGGTTTCTGTGATTTCAATCAAATTACAACTTACTAATCCTTATGTTGGTAGGCCAAGGGCAACAAAACAGTACTAATTTGTCTTTTACCGTTGTAGCTATGCCATTGTGACCGTAGCTTTGTGTTTAGCATCGACGCAGTTCAATCTCTATTACTAATGTTTATGCTTTCCATTACGCTATCATTTGTATTTGGAGCCTCGTTGATTTGAACCTGAAACACAACCCTCCAAAACTGTAACATGTTTCTTAGTCTTTCGTTTAGTGTCAGTAAACAAAGTGAAAATGATAACCAAACCTGACAAATGACATCTGACACAAACATAATCANGCAATGTAGTTACCAAATCTGTCGCAGACTTTACGGATTAATGCCTTGCGCTCATCTTGCCGTTGCTTCATTCGTTTCATAAAAGATTCTTCTTCGGTCTTGGTAGCTGCAGTTGTGTAGTTGTGGGTACGGTTGGCACCTGTGTTGACTTTCGGGGGTTGAACGCCGATAAATGAAAGCGCTTTGAACCGAATCTTGGTGTCAAACATCAATCGAAAATACACTGATACCAAAACAGCAACTAACAATGCAATTTTAAATAAAGTCACTAGTTTTCGCATTGCTGTCAAGATTCTATTCGGGAGCGTCTGAAAAGTATGTATCTCAATTTTTAGGTATTTTATGAGGAGGAAAGTGACCCCTCTTGCCCCTACGTGCCCGCGGCGCCAATGCCTATATACATGAGTTCCGTACAACGAGGCTTATTTTGAAAATTTATCTGGGGGCCTTTCATGCGGAAACTACTCTTTCTCATTCAAAGCAAGGAACGCCTGGTAATCCCCCAACCTTTCAACCCACAAGCAAATGCCCAACCATTTAGGCCGCGCACCACCAAGTGCTTACGTGTTAAACCACTGTTTGTTTATTGCTCAGTAAAGCGAAAAAGAATTGCCACGCCATAGCCCACATTTCTATTGTTGCCGTCACACTTTGTTGGTTTTTCAAAGCACACGCGTCGCGCAGCAACATCACGGTAATTTTTCAGAGCTGTGCTTGGCAAAACCGAAATGTTGATTTGAAACCTAAAAGTGGCGTTCCGAGACTACGAAAAACTGTTCTTCTTTTTCGTGTCTGGTGGTAGTAACTGAGTGATAAATTAGTAGTATTACTAACTGACATAAAAATAAGGCATTTCTCAGGCATAACGTCCCAGCGAATACTACTGCTTCAGTTGTAATTTATCAGATCGAATAACCAACTTCTGTCAAAAAAATAACTGTTTTATAAGCTCGACCGTCGATATCCTCATAACAAAGGTGAGTTCGCCACCAATCAATCGTCACCAGTTCCTGTGAGTAAAGGTTTGATTATTATGTCACAGTCCATTGACTTAAAGAGGCAAAGCCAACATTGAGCAACCAAACCCTTTCAGACCTACACACTGTACCTTTCGTGCAGCTGTAAGCTAAAGCTCATACTGAGAACATAAGTACGGTTTCTGTGATTTCAATCAAATTACAACTTACTAATCCTTATGTTGGTAGGCCAAGAGCAACAAAACAGTACTAATTTGTATTTTACCGTTGTAGCTATGCCATTGTGACCATAGCTTCGATGCAGTTCAATCCCTATTACTAATGTTTATGTTTTCCATTACGCTATCATTTGTATTTGGAGCCTCGTTGATTCGAACCTGAAACACAACCCTTCGAAACTGTAACATGTTTCTTAGTCTTTCGTTTAGTGTCAGTAAACAAAGTGAAAATGATAACCAAACCTGACAAATGACATCTGACACAAACATAATCAACTGACAGCGATTAGGAACTCTTCAGCGGAAACGTCCAACCAACTACTACTGCTTAAACTAATACACCACCGTCGGCGCATAAACATCTCTAGACGGTCCACTATGGAAGTCACCAAGCAAATCCGAAAAAGCCTTTCGGTCGTTACCTTATGCCAACTATATCAGCTACTTACTTTAGGTCCGAGTCAGTTTCTCCTTAGAATTCACAACACAGTCGGCCATTTGTCTGGTTTAGACGAAACCCATTCACTCGTACACTGGCAACATGTTGGCCTAAGTTGTTACGCCAAGCGTAACATGATAGTACCGTTGCCATTTTTTACTGCTGTAACCATAACAAGTGGACCAAAGCATTGTGTAAGGCGTCGGCTTGGTTCACATTACTGTGTTACCTGTCCTTTACAACGACGTTTGCTTTTTCAAACACGCTTTTACCTGCTTTAGAGACATTCTGCACGACTGGTACAGAATGTCACGCTACATCGGGCACGTTCTGCGCCACGTACCCCGGTTTTAGCGCACCGAATAACTGGTGACGATAGACATTAGGCAGTCAGTCGTACGCTGCTAACCTTAGGTCTATACTTCCAAAATACGGTATATCGAAAACCACAACCTTTCTCATACTTAGTTTAATAGTGGTGTGTGCGAGTGCCTTGTGTTTGCATAGTTGTCTTCCAGTCGCTGTCGGTTGTGTATTCTGGGCAAGAAACCCAAGCGACATTTTGCTAAAACTCAGTGGAACCCGAGGGGTAGAACAAAATCGAAGTCGCCAACTTTAAAAAAACAAAAAATATAAAACAAAAATGTTTTCAGATAAATTGCACTGAAGGCAATATAATCATTATGAGCAAAACGCGTTGTTCCGCCGACCGAGGATACAATTAAAACAAAACAACAAACAGTTGCGGGAGATATCGTATTTCGTATTTTTCGGTAATCAGGCGAATTTCTGAAACAAAAATACGTTAGATTATTGGAAATTTGCTTGTTATACCTACTCCACGTGTATGTGTTTGCAAACACAGCTATTGCCATGATTTATTGCCTTTCCCGAACAACGATTTCAGTGCGACAGGTTTAGTGACATCGAATCGTTGGTGTGGCCAGGTTTGGCTGGTCCGTGTTGGATGTGTTCCGGTGCACCAAACAGCTTCAGAAAATGCCAATGCAGAGTTTGCTGGTCTTAAGTTGGGAGTTAGGATTACAGCAGAGGCGACGGTTTCAAGCATATGTGCTCCAGCCCATACGGGAAGGGATAAAATCCCAACTTTACCAAACTAGTTGCTGACTACCTCCGACCTACTTTTCTTCAAGCGCCATAAACCAGGTGTGCATAACCTGTGTCCACGGATAATATTTTATAAGACATAAACTATTTGGCTGAATAAAAAGCATGTCAAGCAAAACATACAAAGTCACTTTTAGGCACGTGTAAATGGAAGATTATAATATTTAATACATCGCATTTCTTTGCACTACGTAATTAAACACAAACTTAAAAAAGGAATTCGGCAGTTGGTTGAATAATACTGATACTAGCAGCTAACTTATTTGTCTATGAAGTCGGTGACACATCTACCAGTCATGATGCAGCAAGGTGACAGTTCATTTTTCAAGCCACATCACATAATAATTGTTTTCTCTTTCACATTGGGTTTAAACTTTTACCCGATATCTTATCATTGTTATATTCTGCCGGTAAAGGAAAATAGATTAACGTAATTTTGGCCAGATAAACCGGCTTCTGACGCGAATCCCACCCAAACGTTTGAGGCCTTGGCCTTGCTGCTCGCCAATTAGTGATCTTCAGCTTTTTGGCATCAAGAACCCAGAGTTAGTTTAAAAAAATGTGCGGGACTCCCAATTTGACTACCTCCGACCTACTTTTCTTGCGGGAGTCCCAATTTAATAAAAAGACTTGAATGCAGTGTAGATACACAGTGTTGTGTATTTTAATGTTGTTATTCCCATGATTTAATGGCGTAGAGCTTAGTTGCTGACGGAAGCCCTGTCAATGCTTTCGGGAACACTAGGGTTCCGCGAAACCCAAGTATAAGAGCTTTGTCCTAACCAGACTCTCGTTGTTCCGAAGCGAAGAAAAATTAATTCAGTATGTAATGAACAAAGGCCGTTTTTTTCCCGGTGGAACTCACGAATATCTCGAGTCTTCTTCAACTGTTTCTTGGTGTCCGATGAAGTCGTAATCGATCGCACAAGGTGTACACGGGTAAGTAAACCTGGTCCAATGCTCGTTGCCGGTTTGGAGAGATTCCGGGGCTTCAAGCACAAGGTAGTTGATGAAATCACTGAACGTGGCGAACTTTCGATCTGAAAAAAAAACAATAAAGCCTGATTTTATTGAATTTTTTACCAGTATATTGGAAATTCTCTAATAATTGCTTGCCCGTGTAGGGAAGGGGTCGACAACCCCTAGCACTTGGGCCACGGTTGGCACACGAGGTGAATATTAATGGCACGGCAAAGGAAATTCGAGTTCACGTTCTACCTCGTTGATTGTTAACGTTGCGTGCGGTGAAACTGCAGTAACAAGCGACCTTTGATTGTTAACGTTAAGTGAAGTGCAACTGCAGCAACGAGCGGCAGAGAGTACAAACTTTAACCACAGCCTACGCAGAAACATAATCCTGTGATATCAGAAACGTGGCACGCCAAGTTATTGCCATTTTGACATAGTTTGTAAACCGAAACGCTGCGCTCAAAAGGCTGCCGACCCCTGGTATATACTGTGACACGGTTTAGTCAAGACACGGACCTTTGACAGGGCCATATTTGGCACAAACGTTCCGGGATAGACCTGGAAATTCGGGACAAGGAGGCTCCAGCTTTTGTCTGTAAGCTGACAACATTCTTTCGAACGGTTCGCGAACCGTGATGGTCTGGATCCAATCCGGATTGAGAAGAAAACTCCCCCTTTCCTTCGTGAAAATCTTGGTTCGCTGAAACTTTGCCACTGTGAACTTATTAATACAGAGTTGAGTTGGGTAAAATGCGATAAAAAAGAAATTGGAAATCCATCAATAAATTTACCTACCTAATTATATATAATGAAATCACATACACAGAAATGAATAAGTTACGGCTTATCGATAGTTTGACTATTTTTGTAAATTACGGGGTGCTGCAGTTGCCTAGTGTCTCTATTGACTGATTGTCGCCACAGGTGCCCACGTATATGTGTAATTTAAAAAATTAACTTAATAATCCACTCAAAATGTGTTTGACTTTGAAAATTTTCTGTGGTGCCACCCCTCCTTTCGTGCCCTAATTCCGTTTTTTTTTTGCTCAATGGTTAACCCAGCCCTAGTGCTAAGGCACCATATGGATGAAAATAAGAGGCTTGATGCGTGCGTTATCGTTGGTTGTGTTTTGTTAATGCGTGCGCGCGCCCTTCATTATATCGTTCAAAGCTAGATTTTTTCGTTTTTCATCCTTTGTGTGCTGTGTAGCGCTTTAAAGTGTTATTTGCCCTAAGGAAGACGACGTCGAAACGTCGGATCGGAAAAATACATTTTCCTGAAGAGCCTTCGTAAGTTTAAAGTACCTTGGGTGCAAAGAAAAGTTACAAGACCCAACAATTCTGTGCCTAAGTTCAAAGGTGAGGTAATTAACCAGAGGATATCTGGTGCAGAAAAAGTTGCTTACTCTGTTCAATTTGTTGCCTTTGAGTTGCCAAAACAATTGTTTCCATCGTGTTGTTCCGGTTTTTCCGATGCTACAGTGAACCACTTTGTATTTTTCATCCACCAACATCCACGGCATCATGTGACTAATGTTTTGTTGCAAATCTCTACAGAAAATTGTATTTGTAACCGCTGAAACTGGATAAGCTTCAGTAAAGACAAAAGCAAACATCTTTTAAAACGAATTTTTACTGTTTTATTTCACTTTTTAATCCTTCCAGCAAGCCGCAGGGTTGCTGCATGATGTACAGATGTGTTACACAAGTAGAATTTTTCAAAAATATTTCTATAACGGCCCTATGTCATTGTTTTAATGATTCGTAAACCTTTTAAGATTGACTCGAATTGACTTTACTCGATTACAATATCAATCATGCGATATAGCATCGACTAAGACTTAAAAAAAATACCAAATCTTTCACAGGTCTCACGGATCAATGCCTTGCGCTCATCCATTCGTATCGTCATTCTTTCCATGAAAACTTTATCTTCCGCAGGCTCTGCTTTCGTCGCCGTTTTCGTAATCTTAGCTTCAGGTCTAGTTGTTTCAAAATCCGCGCGGAGTGAAAGTTGAGAAGGCGAACCAGAGTCTTGGGCCGGGTGCGTTACATTCAAATACGCGGAAATTAATAACAACAACAGGTAAGACATTAATGCCAACTGAAATGCTTGTAGCTTTCTCATTCTCTTACAACCCTGTTGTTTCAATACAAAACTTAAAAATATCGGATTGGCCTAATGCAGTGGTTCCCAAACTTTTTAAAATTATTCGCGTAACGACCCCTCTGTAGTTTTTTCGACAACTTTCGATCCGCTGAAGGTTCCACAATCGCGTTATGTTACTTGTGATATTACAAAGCGGCATTGCGCGGTGGTGCCACAAAGGGCGAAATTAACGTAAGTTAAATGTATTTCAGCAATCCCGCAATATAGCATTGACCAAGAAAGACTGAAGACGTTTCGCGGTCCACTTAAAACTACTTCATGGACCCATAGGGGACCGTGGAGAACTGCTGGTTTAATGGAATACATCTAAAACGCATTTTAGTGTTACGCCTGTCAGAAACTAAGCTACGCAGGCGACGATGAGCCTACCAAAAGTGGAATCAAAGACACCGCTGCTTGTTGCATGCTGCACATGTCAGCTTCTAGTAGGGGATGGCCAGATCGGCCGTATAGGCGCAAGCATATGGTTCACAGTTGAATGCTTGTCAGAATATAACACATTAAAAACCCAACCACCCCTGAAGCAGTTTGTAATGAGTATAATGCCAGTACTGTAGTAAGAAAGATAGACAATCCTTGCTGCATCAATCACTAGTCTGCCATAACTGCACAGATAAAATGATATGCTTCTGAATACTTTTGATCCAACGCTTCAATTTAAACACCTTAGCAGGCCGGACTTCTTATATTTGGTGTCGATTTCTTTCTAAGCTACAAAATTAAGGAACTTGTTTTGTCCGGAACTACCAAAACTAAGTAACAAACTGCTAGTTTAAGCCTGAAAACAAAACCAGCTACTCAAGACAGAACAAGAACTGAACGCTACCCGCTATTCTATCAAGGTGCGCGTTTTCTGCGAGGCAACGTGATTACAGAAAAGTGTTTCTGGCACTTATCGGAGTAATCAACAGACGACGGGGTGATCTTTTACTGGTGAACAGCCCTAAGCAACTGAATGCAGTGGTGGTCATTTTGAACCACATTATATTTATTTTGTCAAAAACCGTCCTTGCAATGGCAATCATAGTTTTGATAAACTACATTTTAATTCATTGCGGCAAGCACGAGATATTAGAAATAAAGGGCTTTAACGCAATGACGAAAAACCTTTAGTACTGCTGGGAAGCTTTCCCAAATTTGACTGTGGGTCGCATTTTATTTAACCATAGGTTGACTTATATTTATGGCACTCATAAAACTCATAATGTTTGAAAATGAGAATATAGACATCTGTTTACAAAGGTATGAAAGAGTGAAATTCGTTAGCGAAGTTTTGTTCGTTCCTGGCGTCATGGACAATAAATTATACCTGGTCGGTTGCGCAAATCTGTATGGAAAGAAAAGAAATCGTTTACAAGCATTGCACTGACATCGTTTAGCGGGCCGCAAACCATTCAAAATCCGCCTTTTTACCCTGGTCAACGTCAACGTCAAGGTATTTAAATATCACTAAACAAATATAGTAAACATATAGCGTTTGTTTGTACATTAATCACTTATACTTTTTTACCTAACCAATCTGCATTAAACCAAAAAACACGATTGTGCACATAAACTAATAGGGAATACATTTCTCTTAACATTTCAATCACTGCCAAGACTCATCGCCATTTCCGAACAACAGTTTGAGTGCCAACGGAGGGGGATACCCGAACATGATGTAGTCAGGCAGCAGCAGTGAGTAAAGCTGAAGGACGTTCTCGCGCGGTCTGACGTTCGCGTAATACTCCAATGACGTCACTGCGTCGATTTGCCGAGGATTCGGTGGTCCGTGCTTAATATGACCCGGTGCTCCGATCAACTTTAGAAAGTACCTTTATGATGTAACAAATGGAAGTATTTAACATATGGTTTAGGTTAGTGGAAAGGGGGGTTTCCCCACAAGGAGGGGATTTTATAATTTTCAAAGGGGAATTTTGTTGAAAAGTATATTTGAAGTAACAAATATTTCTAAAAAGTTGAAAAATTTGAGAGAGCTTGTTTTTTATCTCAATTGTGTTGAATTGAACATATTATATACCACCTGAATATGCGGAAGGGGGTATCAGGGGGATTTTAGCTTTGAGTGTCGGTTAAAGGGGTCCTTGGCATAATACAACCACAGGTTTGGGTAAACAGTTAGATTTCGGAACTATGGAATGTGGTATAAACGTATTTTTTGGCAATCTCAATGAAAAACAGTATTAACGACAGCAAAGAAATATGCAGTTCACAAAAAAACACCTCGCATCTTCATCGATGGTTTCTTGATGCCCAATGAAGTCGTATTCGATAGAGCAAGGAGTGCAGGCAAAAGTAAATCTGTTCCAATGTCCATTGTCACTTTGAACAGATCCTGGAGCCGCTTGGATAAGGTAACGGACAAAATCGCTAAAGGTAGCGAACTTTCCATCTGCAGCAAACGCGTTTTAATTCAAGTGTCAATTTAAGTAAAGTTAATTTCTCGCCATATTAACCTCTGTTGTTAGGGTTAAGGTCTGACTGCTATAGTCTACGTTTAACAGCCGTGAACCTTAAGATAAAATTTAAATGCACGCAGCGTCCTTTATCAAATTCAAACATAGATGTTTATAGTGCCAAACGTTCCCCCTATTTCTATGCGTCTAGGCAAACACACAAGTTCCCTAAGCAACGTTACATGTGCACGATGTAGCCAGACACCAGAATCATACCTGGGCAAAGCCTGGGATCACAGTAAGTGACGTTTATTCCAAGAATCAAACTTCGGCAGATTCAGCATTTTTTGCTTTGAGGGAACTAGGGTAAACGCCCGCCTTTACAATCATATGACCGCTAGAGTACGCTAGAGCAGGGCTTACCTAACTTTAAAGTCTGCGACCGTTTCTCATTAAGTAAAATTTTCCGCGAACCCCGCGAATAACTGCGAAAATCAGTTAACATACAAGCTGTTCAAGCCATTTTATTCCCGTCAGTGTAATTTAATCTTTTCGTAATTTATTATGTGGCCCACACTCCGTCCAACTGCACAATTTAACGACTAGAATCTGGCGCACTTTTTATAGCACAGTGAAACCCATAAAATGAGAAAACAAACGGAAAATATTCAGCTGCGTCACAAGCATCGGGCGTTCATTTCTCGCTGCCTGCTTCTATCAAGTATTTCTTGACACGCGAGATTATCTGTAGGTAAACTAACAGTTTTGCATTTGTTTTTGCATTTTCGTCAGAAAAGGCACAATTTGTGTAATTGTAACACTTAGTGTTAATTTAGTGCACTCGCGACCCTAAAAAACTTGTCCGTGACCCGCAGTTTGGGAAGCCCTACGCTCTAGGACAAAAATATTGTACAACGAATACCAACCTCTGGAGGTGCCGTATTTGGCGCGAATAGTTCTGGACAAGCTCGGAAACTCGGGAGAAGGGGCCTTTAGCTTTTGTCGGTAAGCTGAGACTATCCTTTCGAAGGGTTCACGAACCACAATGCTCTGCAGCCAATCAGGATTGAGAAGAAAATCTTCCGTTTCCTGTTTCCCAATCACCGTTTGTTCGTAGCGCTGAACTTTGAACTGAACAGAAGTTAAAAGTGTTTTTACAACCAAAAGTCTAAACTTTAACTGGATCTATTAGCAATTCAATTATTTATCAATGAATCGATGGGGCAACAAAATATCTATTTAAGTCATTCATATAAAAACCTTTACTCCACTCTAGTGAACGCTAAAAGCAGACTTGCCGTGACTAAAGTTGTGCAATTTCACATTTTACGTTAACTTTGTGTTATAACACCCAGATTTCTGGATGAAAAATGTACCGGTAACTAA